>MINK01188148.1:0-13181 GCA_001735545.1 Phormia regina
TTTTTTCCATCTTCTTGCAACATTGGCTGCGGTTTCGTTTCCTTATTTCATTTCTCTTCATCTGCTGAAATTATTTACAAACAAAATTCTTTCCATAGGCTATAGTTTTTTTTTAGCTCCGTTCAGTTCTGTTTGTTTTTATATAGTTTTTTTTCGGTTATTTTATAGTTTTTATTTAATTTGTTTGCCATCTACTTCTGCTGGATTTTATAGGCTTCAGCATGTTTACAGTTGGTTCTTACTATTGGAAGTCTTAGTAGTGGTACTATAAAATTACTACTTTAACTTTTGCTCCTTATACTCATAATATACATGTATTTAGTTATATACATATGGATGTAAGTATATATTTTTAATACGTACTACTGTGTTTTGTGCTACTGTTTTCAGTATTTTTTTGAATATTTGCTCTATATTCTGGTTTTATTGGGCGCAATATTTTGTTTTGGTTACATTCTTTACCAATCATGTTGTTCTACTAATTCTTTAATATTCTGTTCCGCTTGTAAGAAGAATGTTACATAAATCTGTATCTACACAAAAAGAATTGAACAACAAATATTTAATGACAACAAAAATATTCCAATTTACAAGTCAAACTGTATACAATTTTAATAAATTGCAACCACTAGGCAGGCAACTTGTAACTGGTTGCACATTGTGGGACAATGCAGCTGTATATTTTTTTTTTTTTTGGTTATTTTGATTTTTAGATCCAATTGAGCAGGAAGTATAGGGATATAAATTGAATTTCTTGAAACTTTTTGTATAAAACAAATGAATTTAATAAACAAAATAATCGATTTTTTATATTATTTTGTCTAGGATGGATATATAGATTTTAAATCTTAATGGTTACATCCAATAAAATAATAAAACTTCTGCACCTCCTTTTATATTTAGGATAAAAAATATCCCTAATTGAGGTACTCCTTTAAAAATGTACTCCTTTTAATTTTATTTAGTACTTCATGTGCTTCACCGACAAATGTGTATTGTTTCTGCCTGTAGTGATATTAAATTCCTTTGAGATTTTTTATTTCATTCTTTATTTGTAGAAATATTTGTTTTTTCAGGTTTTTAATCAACACAAGACAAGAGAGATACAATGAGAAAAAAAAACAATTTGTGGTGAATTTACCACATTAAGCTTTCGGAAATACTCTTAAATATTTAATGCTGAATAGGGTTTGGTAGAAAGAGATTTATCTCTTATACATGCAGCGTACATATATCTATGTATATGATATTCTACTTTTATTTGAGATCTTTTCTTCAGAAACAATGTGCAATTTACTTAAATAATTAGTTTCAGTCACAAAGTATGTATACTGTGCTTTCAGTCTTAAAAGATCTTTACAATAGATGAGATGTTGAGGAAATATGAATATTATATTATTTTATTTTGATCGCTTTTTTGTATGCTCATTTCTTAAACAGTGCTTAGCAATTGTAAGATATATTGATGATCAAAGATTTTCATTCTTTCGACTCTAGCGCCTCTAGTTTCCTTATAAAATAAGATTTTATATCTCCATACGAAAAATCGACTTTCGGCTCTAGCACCTCTAGTTTCCTTATAAAATTAGATTTTACATTTTCATAGTGAAAAATAAGTGATCACAGATTTTCATTCTTTTGGCTCTAGCGCCTCTAGTCTTCTTATAAAATTAGATTTTATATTTCCATTAAAAATCAAATTTGGTGAGAAATTAAAGTGATCACAGGTTTTTATTCTTTTGGCTCTACCGCCTCTAATTTGCTTATAAAATGAAGTTTTATATTTTCATATAAAAAATCGATTTTTGTTGAGAAATGAGAGTGATCACAGATTTTCATTCTTTTGGCTCTAGCGCCTCTAGTTTCCTTATAAAATGAGTTTTTATATTTTCATATAAAAAATCGATTTTTGTTGAGAAATGAGAGTGATCACAGATTTTCATTCTTTTGGCTCTAGCGCCTCTAGTTTCCTTATAAAATGAGTTTTTATATATTTGGTGAAAAATGTAGGTGATCACAGATTTTCATTCTTTTAGCTCCAACGTCTCTCTTTCCTTATAAAATTAGATTTTACATTTTCATATGAAAAACCGATTTTTAGTGAAAAATTTTCATTCTTTCGACACTAGCGCCTCTAGTTTCATTATAAAATTAGATTTTACATTTTCATATGAAAAATCGATTTTTGGTGAAAAATTAAAATGATCACAGATTTCCACTCTTTTGGCTCCAGCGTCCTTATAAAATGAAGTTTTATATTTTCATATAAAAAATCGATTTTTGGTGAAAAATGTTGGTGATGACCGGTTTTTGTTCTTTTGACTCTAGCGCCTTTAGTTTCCATAAAAGATTTTTTATTTCCATATGAAAAATCAATTTTTGCTGAGATATTCAAGTGGCCACACATTTTCACGCTTTTTGCTCTAGCGCCTCTAGTTTCCTTATAAAATGAAGTTTTATATTTTCATATGTCAAATCGATTTTTTGTGAAAAATTAAAATGATCACAGGTTTTCACTCTTTTGGCTCTAGCGCCTCTAGTTTCCTTATAAAATGAAATTTTATATTTCCATATAAAAAATCGACTTTTGGTGAGAAATTGAAGTGATCACAGATTTTCACTCTTTTGGCTCTAGCGCCTCTAATTAATTCCTTATAAAATGAAGTTTTATATTTTCATATAAAAATGAAGTGATATTTTCATTCTTTTGAATTAATGTGATATTTTCATTCTTTTGGCTTTAGCGCCTCTAGTTTCCTTAGAAGACGATATTTTAATGTGATCACAATTATGTTTTAGAAATATTTCGCAGAAAATTAACGATAAAACATGATTTAAAATTATTTAGTCCTAATTTTGTAAAACACTTCCTTTCCTCTCTTTGAAAAATTTTTCATGTGAATTATTTTTATTATTCAAAAATTTGTGTAGAAAATAATGTTTTGTGTACCGAGCTAATGTAATTAATTTTAGTTTCTATTATCTATACAATCATCTAATCAAATTGTAAATATATATGTATGTATATACAATGTACCTACGTTAAGAGCCTTCATGGTTATATGGTAATTTCCATGGTAATATCAAATTAATTTTCTAAATATTTTTTTCACATTTCTACTGTATTCTATTTTTCTTATCATAAACATATTACCGATAATTCCATCTTACAACTGCTCATTATTCCATTCCATTAAATAAAAATAAACATATTTTCTATGTATCATTTTAAGAAAATCGTTTCCGTATATTCAACAAAATTACTTTTAAGATGGTAGGTATTACAGTAATTTTAATTTTTGTGTTTATTTAGCATAAAAATAAATATAAAAAATTAAAAAAACGTGTGGTATTTTAATTTTAAATGTATACATAGAAAAAAAAGGGAGTATGTTGGTAGTATGCTGCTCCCAAAGCATTTTGATTGTAACATCCATCCACATTCCAGTAGTCTACTTCAACTTCTTCTTGGGACGCAAGTTGTTGGTGTGACCACACTTCTTCTTGCGGCAGTTGGTAGCACGAGGATGGAGACGAGCATAGCACTTACGGCAGATCATTTTGTCGCAGTTGTACTTTTGAGCCAAGATACGCAAGGAAGGTTCAATGATACCACCACGAAGGCGGAGTACCAAATGTAAAGTGGATTCCTTTTGGATGTTGTAGTCGGACAAGGTACGACCATCTTCCAATTGTTTACCGGCGAAGATCAAACGTTGTTGATCTGGGGGGATACCTTCTTTGTCTTGGATTTTAGCCTTGACATTTTCAATGGTGTCGGAAGGCTCGACTTCCAAGGTAATGGTTTTACCAGTTAAAGTTTTGACGAAGATCTGCATCTGCAAAAACGGAAATAGAAAATATATTAATTTCGCTTCTTTTTACATTTTTATATATAATTGAAGAACATTTGTTGTATAGAAAATATTTAGAAATTTTTGCGACGTGTGTCATGTTAAACATTCTTTTCGAGGTTATGTTAATAGTTGTTTTCTTTTAAAATAATGTTTCACTTATTAATTTTCATGAATTCACTTCACAATTCCATTAATTTATAAAACTCACAGTATTCTATGGTAATTTAATTATTTTATTTTAATTATTTTCAATGAATTTCACTAAATTTCGAAATAAATTTTTTCTTACCTTAAGAAACGTGCAGTCAAATGCTAATCAAAAATCAAAAAGGAAATTTCCAAGATGGCGGGAAATTATTGACGTTTTCTGTTGAGGGGAATTTTTTGTTGAAATTTAGATTTGCCAACTAAGTGTATTTTGATGACACAGTGTGCTTGATAAGAAACATGGGTAATTTTCAAATAATTTGTAATTTAATTATAAGAATATGATTAATTAAAATATACATACTGCCGTATATGAAGATAGAATGTATACATTAAATATTTTTAAAAAAATATTTAAAACTTTTAAATTTATGTATTAGTATAAAAATACTTTTAAACATTATTTACTTAAAAAAAGTGTTGTGAAAATCAAAATTTATTCTAAAAAATGTTTGCTCTATTTAAATCAGATTTCATTTTCACTTAGTATTCATTGTGAAGATTTATTATATTTACAATTTATCGTCATTTTTTTATGTCCATTCACAATACTATTAAGTATTTTATTTATTTATATTTTAGTTTACTTTCATCTTTCCCTGAAGTAGGAATTATTACCTCTTTAATATAAGGAAATTTACCAAAAATATATTATATAAAATTTTTATATATTAATTTTCAATAAATTATAATTTTCTAAATACCAAAAAAAAAAAACAAGAATAAAAATTTAAAAAATAACACATTTTTAACAAAAATAAATAAAAATTAAAAAATAAATTTTTGTACTAAAGTTTTATTAAAACAATAAATACATAAATACATAAATAACAGAACGAAAAATCAAGTTTATGTTCACTAAAGTTAGTAATTATTTATGTTTCTATAAAAACAGTATTGATATTGTTAGTAGTGGTTTTTTACTGTGTACGGGAATTAAAAATGTTTAGTTAGTTAAATGTTTTTAAGAGTATACTTTTATTTTCTAAGAGCCGTATTCACAAAAAATAATGTATGTTTGATAAAGGTTTACTAATTTTTGTACGTAAATTTCCATAAGAAAAAATATGAAACCTTTATCAAGCATACATTTTTTTGTGAATACGGCTGCAAGATTACTTGGTTATATTGAACGTACTTAATATGTATTATTTTTCTTCCTTTCAAAATTATTCCTCCAAGATTCTTGTAAAGTACTTTAATATAAGCCCCTACTGTTAAATTTCCCCAACAATTCTTTTATATAGTTGGCATCTCATTTATAAACTGCAGCCAACTTCATTGGTAATCTTTCAACATGTGATAAGAAATCCACCACATCACCATATAAAAAATTCACCAATAAGAGTAAAAGAACTATTTTTTACCACGGAGAGTAAAATTAAATGAAAAATCATTCTCGTTTTTTCATCAATTCTTTTTAAGCCGCTAAGACGGCAATTTTTTATATTAATGGTTCATTGTTTTAATTAATTAATATTATTTTGTATGAAGTAATAGAAGACACTTTCATTTAAAAGAAAAGTAAAATCATTGTAATAAAAGAAACACGTATTGTTTCTTAAAAAAAGACAACGTGGTGGGAAAACAAGAACGAAGAATAGAAATTATTGTACTGCAAATTGTTGAGTTATTATTTGCAGTAAAAAAAGATGCAAAATTTATTGAATATATATTGAAAGTACTCAGAGATTTAATTCATTTATTAAATAATACATTAAGAAAATATAAATACGAAATTATGTCTACAGAAGCACAAACCGCTGGGAATGAGGTAAGATTTGATTAATGCTGGTGCATAAAAACAATTGTGTAAAAAATGATTAAGGTCAATGTAATGCAAATGAACACGTAGTTGATTGAAATTTTTGCCTGGATGAAAAAAACAATACATAATACAAGTGTATTTGTGATTTTGAAAGTATGAAATCACGAGATTTAGCCAAACCTGAGAAACGATTTTAAATGATTTGCAAAATAAAAAAGAAAATTAAATTTATCATATGGAATTATGTATTCAGATATATAAAAATATGTGTTCATAATTGATTACTACTCCCATTATTGACCATCACTTTTATAACAATTACCAATAATGTTTATAATTAAAACTTTAAAAAGCATTACTTAGCATTTTAAATTTATCTTCCTTAGGTGGCGGAACAAAATGGTGATGCCAATGCTCCCGCTGAGGGACAAGCCGGCGAAGGTCAACAGCAACAACAGAGACCTCAATCTAGAATGGAGTCATTCTTTGCCATGACCAAGTCTTTGATACTCCGCGCTTTAATTATTTACTTTGTATCCTCTTTCTTTAGAAGAGGTCCTCCACCTGCTGCCAATTCAAATCAAAAATCTCCTGCCACTGGTCCCAAAATACATGCTTGGAATTATTTCGAAAATGGCACAATTTTTGATTTACATGTTTGGCTTTCAGAAAGTCCGGATGATGTTAACTTCCAACAGAAATCAAATTTACTCTGGCTACAAGAAGATCTTACCTATGGTGATTGGATATCTGGACCCAATAGGGATGGTCTCTATTATCATCAAGTCACCATTAAAGCTTCACCTAAACTTATGAATAATGGTTCCGTTTATCTTCATGCATTTGTTACAAAGTCTGGTGAATCGCCGGATCCGAAAGCGCCTAATTTTGCTAAAAACGGTTTAATGGGTTATCAACAGAAACAGCTGAATAAATACAAGAAAATACGTGTAAATCGTAACTATAATCTTTTAGCTAGTGAACAGGAAAAGTTAGCATTTGAATTGGCACAAGCTAATTTAAAAGACACCATTGTTTCGCACTGGCATACTAATTTGACGGTTAATTTGGTGGTGGATCAAACAAACTGGGCTCAGGGTACCGTGCCTCCTCCATTGGATGAATATGTGAAATTTGTTGATGGTGGTAAAACATATTTGCCCATAGTTTTTGTTAATGATTATTGGAATTTGCAACGTGATTACTATCCCATTAATGAAACAACACCGGAATTACCATTACATTTGACTTTCCAACCAATTGGCATGTTTAAATGGCAATTGTATGCTGCACAACAAATGAAGAACAAATTTGCCGGTAATGTTTTAGGTGAACTAATGGCTTCCGGAGGTGGTGAGGTAAGCTAAAAATAAATATTTAAGTAAATAAAATTCTTATTAAAACTATTTTCTTTTTTTTTTTTTTTTCATTTTAGGAAAATGATGAAGATCAAGACTCTCTTAAAGAGACTATGTTGGAAACTAATATATATCTTTTGGGTTTGACTATAGCCATCTCTATATTACATTCAATCTTCGAACTATTGGCCTTCAAAAATGACATACAATTTTGGAATAACCGTCAGTCACTTGAAGGTCTATCCGTACGTTCAGTATTCTTTGGTGTATTCCAAGCTCTAATCGTTTTACTTTATGTGCTAGATAATGAAACCAATTTCATGATTCGTGTATCATGTTTCATAGGTTTGGGTATTGAAGTTTGGAAAATTCACAAAGTCGTAGACATCAACTACAATACAGATCAGAAATTGTTTGGTGTATTACCAAAAATTTCGTTTAAAGACAAGGGCTCCTATTCGGAAAGTGAAACTAAGGCTTATGATAATTTAGCATTTAAATATTTAGGTTGGATTTGTTTCCCCCTACTTATTGGTTATTTTGTTTACTCCATGGTGTATAATGAACATAAAGGCTGGTATTCCTTCTTGTTAAACATGTTATATGGTTATTTGCTAACATTTGGTTTCATTATGATGACACCACAATTATTTATTAATTACAAATTGAAATCTGTAGCTCATATGCCTTGGCGCATGATGACCTATAAATTCTTGAATACATTTATTGATGACATTTTTGCATTTGTTATTAAAATGCCTACAATGTATAGATTGGGTTGCTTCCGTGATGATATTGTATTCTTTATATTCCTCTATCAACGTTGGCAATATCGTGTTGATCTTAAGAGAGTCAATGAATTTGGTTTCTCTGGCGAAATGGCTGAACAAGCTGCACAAAAGAAACTGGAGGGTACAACACAAGCTCTTAAAGACACGCCGAAAGATGATAAACCCAAATCGGCAGCAGATAAAAAACAGGATTAATTTTAAGCATTTCCTTTTCTAGTGAATGTAAATTAAAACAATTTTATATATAAATATATGTAGGTCAGAGATTTTATTGAAATCTTTTATTAATCATAAAAAAATGTAGTTCATATTTTTTCAAACAATCTTAATTCTCATGTTCTCTATAATTTGTTGTTGTAGTTTCATTATTTGTTTAAATTAATTACAAAAGAAATATAGAAGAAATTCTTTATAACATATTATTTTTCGTTTACTAATTTATGAACCTTATTTTAGTTTGTTTTTATTTATTTAGTTTTCATTTCCCTTACAAAATGAATGAATATTTAAAGCATATCATTCATTATTTTATGACTTCTATATAAAGAAAGGAAATTAAATAAAAAAGATACCTACCCTAATATGTATTGTAATTTATAATGAATGGCTTTCTTTACATGTTGTGTATAAATAAAATATATTAAAATTGAATTTAAACGAAAATAAAATACACATGAAATTACCCAACATAAATTGGTTGCATTAAATTAAATTTAATAAGTAAGTACACAAGCAAATAATTTAATCTTATCTTCATTTAAAAGCCCTTATCATTCGTTTTGTTTGTAGCCAACAAAGCATGTATCTTTAATGAAATAAATTTTCTTAAATACTGTTTAGTTTAACAGATTTTATTATTAAAGATAAAACAATTGTGATTTAATTTCACATATTACACGCAATATGATGAAATGTTTTATTTGTTAGTGTGAATAATTATATTAAATTAGTAACTCATTAAATCGCTGCTTTTTAAAACAAACTTATTACGATAAAAATACATAGATTTTAAATTAGAAGATTTCGATTTAGCAATATTTTTATGTTAAAACAATGCTGCACATTGGGAGACTTTTACAAAATAAATGATAATAAATCTCAACTAGAACGACAAAAATCTTAACTTAAAATTTTTATAAATTTTAGATTTTCAGAACATTAAAGGCTGGAGTGTTGCTGAAACGCAGTCGGAGCTTTGATAAATATGAACCGATTTGAAATATTTCCATAATTTCCATAAATTTCACTTTGTTCAAAAAGAAAAGAAACATGTTTATTGTTATTTTAAAAATGCTATTGATTTTATTAATATTTCAATTCAATAATTCGAATAGATTTTACCCTAAAAACGCACAGATAACTCGAAATTAAAAAAAATATATATTTATTTTATAAAACCTGCAAAATAGTTTTAATTTTGAAAGTAAAGAAAATTTAATTCCCTGTTTTTATAACACAACGGAAAATTTGTCCCTTCAAAATGTATGCAAACCAACAAATAAATTTCAAATTTATTTGTTGTTTTCCATATATTTTGACAAATTAATTTTTTCTTTAAAATGATTAAATAAGGTTTTTGCTTATTGGACACATTTTTTATATTTGTCCCAGAAAGTATGTTCCTTATCCTTATCAAAGTGTATGATCCATAGTATAATTAGAAAGCATACTCGTAAGAACAGTTGTATTACAATTTTTTCATCGACATACCTCGCGGTACTGCCAAATTTTTTTTGAATTCCTATGTAAATTTTTTTATGAGTATTTTACGCGCTGTCCACACACGCTTTTTTCATGTTCGAGCAATGAACAAAATTTTGTGCGCACATGCATTTGGATGGTATTTTACTCTTCCTCTCCTTTATTCTCTCATTTTCTGTTCATAGCATTTTGACATTGTGAACGGTAGTTTTACACTAACAAAATACAAGGAATTGTTGTTTTTGTAGATGTGCGAGTACTTTGTTATTATACTATGTATCAATTAAAATCATATGAACCTATGTATGTCTTTTCATAAACGCAACACTTTTATATTGTTTTAATTACAGATTTACAACAGAAATTGTTATGCTCATATTTATAAGACGGGGACATTATCGAATTTACCAGAAACCACAAGAGACAATCTTCTTAATATAAGTTTAAATTCCCGCTTAGTTAAGAATTCTATGGAACAGATTTTAGCATCATACGAAGCTCATTTATCTGATGATGACGTTGAAATTATAGATTGTAACGATAGTTTTTAAAAAAAAGATGTTAGTATAAAATACAAATACATATGTATATATTTATGAAAAAAAATATTAATAAAAGTTTTCGCGATTTTTTTTTTTTGAAGCTCTAACAAAAATATTTTTAATTTGAATATCCTTTGTCATAGATGTAAAGTGCAATTAGGGTCAATAACAAATAATCTTTTTATTAGAATTACTACTACCGAGCAACAGTTTTTATGATTCTTTTAAGTTTTGTTAAAATTATTATTATTATTGAGAAACAATTTTCAAGTTGAAAAACAGCATTTAAATATGTTTGCAAAATATTTTTAAAGTGGTAAATGTGTATCTGCACAGTGGCAATAAATCTGTAACTTCTGATCGGCTGGTTGGATTTTAATGAAATTTAGTACATGTTCTTTGTCCATTTTTTCATATACATCCAAGTATTTCCGACCGATTTTTTTTAATTTTTTAACTAGTTAAAGAACAAAATTATTTATTGAACAAAAAAATTTTAAGTCGATATCTTTACCGAGTCTAAATATAAACGATTTTAAATTTTAAAGTTGCAAAAAGGACGACTTTAAGATGATGACTTTAAGAGATGATTTTAAGGTAAAAAAAACAATCCCAATAACTCAAGTGGTCAATGTACACACCCTCCGAATTTGACCCATTTTATATGAAAGTTAGATTATATTTTCTCAAATCCCAAAGAACGAATTGACAATCGGAAAGTGCAAAATTTTTATATGTTGCTAAAGAAAATATTATTTTAGAGAAAAACGAGTGGATACTTTTTCGGCCACAAAAAACACATACACACACACAAACAGTTTCCTTTTTTGCAATTTTTAAAATCGTTTATTTTTGGATCAAATATTTATATTCAATAAATAATTTTGCTATTTTTTAGTTAAAAAAGAACTAATAAAATCCCCCATTCAAACTTAACATTGTACACTCCTCTGCTATGCCTATATCATGAAAATCCAATTAGACAATAAGAAATTGCATATTTACTTCCAAAAAATGTCGATTTTGCCCCACTGCGTTATAAGGTGAAAATGTTACTGCTTTACTACTCCCATTTTTATGGGTATATTTAAAATGTGCACAGCTTTAGCTCTGCGAGTACTGTCATACTATGGTTGTAGTTTTTGTTTATCCATAAATTACATGATAAGAAAAGATGTAGCAGCACAATATGGTTAAATCTGCAACCATATTCTTGTTGTTTATATACTTGATACATGTTTACAGCAGCAATAAGGTTGAATTTAAATACATATATTGTAGATCTGCAACCATACTTTTATTGTAAATGTACTTGAAGCAATAATATGGCTGAAACTCAATCAAAATATTGTTGATATGCAACCATATTTTTTTAATTGATTCATGTATACAGCAATAATATGGTTGAATCATAATAAAAATATTTATAGTGTAATAAATCATAAAGACAATTATAATTTATGTATGTAAATAAAAAAAATTGGTATAGAGCAGTGATGCACACACACATACACTACTATACATTTATGCTTGTGTGTGTGAAGCAGCAAAAAACTTGACTTGATTTGCATTGACATTAATGAGAGAGCAGCAGTCGAACGAAGTAGTTTATAGTGTACGTGTGAAGTAGCATTGCGTAAGCAGCATTTGTAGTCTAAACGTTTGTAATTCCCACAATTTTCGTAGGAGAGCAGAAAATTTCGAGATCCTTGTAAGAAATTATGACGATAGGACCATGTCCGTCCGTTCGTGTGTCGGTTGAAATGGCGTTTATGAAGCCATGCGGATATATGTTAAAAAAAAGGGTTTTAGAACCGGTTATTCAGTTTCTGAAGTCTTTGTAGTTTCGGACNNATATTTATATATATTTATTTATATTTATATATATATTTATATATATATAAATATCAGTTTCTGAAGTCTTTGTAGTTTCGGACATTTATTTTTGAATTTTTGTTCTAAAAAATTAAATAAATCGGTTCAACAATAACTGAGATATCGTGGAAAACTCATTTTTATTTTTGGAGCCCTTGTTCAAATTACAAATTTTTATTTTTATAAAAATCAGTCATAAATATTTTTATAAAATGTCATTTTTTTAATAAACCAAATTCGTTCATAATCAACAGAGTTATGACCCAAAAAAAACTGTTAAGAATATAAATACACACACACACACAAACATGTTTATTAAGCATTGTACTGACTATTAGCGACGTTTTTGCCTATAAGCCCGGGTTCACACACAACAATTTTTCTTGCTGCAATTCTGAGTTTATTGGTGGGAGAGGAGAAGGGAATACTTTACTTCTACTTTCTCTTTACCTCTCTCGTCAACAAATTTAGAATTGCGGCAAGAGAAATTGCTGTGTTTAGTTAGCAACAGCAGTAATATAATGAATAACATTGTTGTTGTTGTCAGTTTGTATATACACATATACAAAAATAAATGTGGGATTGTTGTTGTTTATTTTTTAAATGCAAAGCTTGTATTTTTTTCATGTTCAAATTTTCGTAGTTTGAAAGAAATGTAGATTTATAAATGTGAAATAATTTATAAATCTATATTACATATAAATAAAGGCGAAAATTTAATAAGAGATGTTCGTGGTCTGCCCCTTTTTACCGCTTCTTATATAAAGTAAAAATTTATAAAGTAGATGGTGGGTATTTAGATTATATCATACCGCAGAATTTTGAAATTTTATTTTTTTTTTTAATCAGCATTATTTACAAATAGAAGTTTCGATTTTTTCATACAATAACAAATATTTAAAAACGGGATTTTTTTTAAAACTTTTATGTTGAAAAATTTTAAAATATCATTCAATATATAGAAAAAATAAAAATAATTTCACGTTCAAAAGTTAAAGTTTTTTAAAATTTTAAAATAAAATTTTACTTAAAATTTTTTCAGTTTTATTTATTTAACAAAAATATTAAATTGATGAATAAAT
>MINK01188149.1:0-17674 GCA_001735545.1 Phormia regina
TATTTTATATGAAAATCTTTAAACCTTCATAACTCTGTAAATAAGCACTTTTCGAGCAAAATAAGCTTAATTTGAGATCACTCATATTTCCAACCAAAAATCGATATTTTATATGAAAATCTTTAAACCTTCATAACTCTGTAAATAAGCACTTTTCGAGCAAAATAAGCTTAATTTGAGATCACTCATATTTCCAACCAAAAATCCTCCTTTTTTTATACTATTGGAGCATGGACAAGAAATTATACCGAAAATCGGAGTCTGTTTGTAAGTCAACTGGATGTATTTGCCTCCAGTTGTATCTCAATTCATAGCAGTTGAAGCCCTTTTTTTAAGCTTTAAGAAATCGGTAATACTATAGATGGTTTAAACTCTAAAAAGGCACTAGGTATTGTTAAAATTAGCTTTTAGAGCTACACCGGATAACAGTAAATATTAAACTTTATATTTTTAACGCTATAATTCGTCTTAAATATTATATTATGGAAGGTGTATCGCAAATCTGTTTTTCAGATTTCATGAAGATCGGGCCATTATTGACCATAGCTCCCATATATTTCGAAAATCACTTTAACGTGCATAAATCCCATAAAAATGTTTAAATAACATTTTTATAAGTTTATACAGAACACAATTTTATGAAGATCGGTTCATAATTGACAATATAATACCATTTTTTCACTATATTCTTATTTTTTACGTAGGGACAATGTTGTAGTTTAGCATATTGTCGGGCTTGACCGACTATATCTTTTTCACTCTCAACAAATATCAAATATATTCAGTTAATATAGTGTACAGTATCAGCAAATCTTTCTTGACCAAGTTATATATTTAAGTTTATTATACTCATTCCTTTAAGTCATATGATGATAAATTGCTGTTTCTTATTTCTGCTATGACTGCAGTTATAGCTAAAGAAAAATCAAAATATATGTTAAAGAAAAAAATTTAAAAATAACCAGCATATGGAAAATAATTCAAGCATAGTTTACTTTACTTTACTTAGAATATACATATATTTCTTTTTTTTATACTTTTTTTCATACATTTTTTTATCTAATTCTTTTGGTAGAAGTTCGTTTTACTGTTGATTTGCAGAAGTCTGGACAATATGATGTATGATGGGTGGATTTTAGTATACTTTCCACATCAAATGATTTGAATTCATTTATAAATATTTTATACATTTTCATTTTCTTTTTTCTTCAGGTTAACATTTTTTGTTTTTATCTTACTACAAAACGTAGTTCTTTTGATTTCATTTAAACTTTTGTCATTTTTACGTGTATGCATATACATTAGGGTGGTTCCGTTTGTATAGAGAATAAGTAAGATATCGATAAATCCAGCTCCAGAGAAAATTTACTTCTTTCTAAGACATCATTTCTCTTACATTACCCATTCATGAGCTAGATCCAAATAAAAATAGTTTTTTTTTCTAGATTTTAAGTTTTCTTCATATTTTTCCCCAAGGAATCCTTTACACATTTGGTATCGTAAGAAAGGTTTTCAGGACCTGCATTTAATAACCTTATAAAAATTTAGGTCCTGGTTTAAATTAGTATAAAATTTTTCACAAAAAAATTAGGAATTTTATTTTTTTACATATAAATATTAAATACTATAGAACCAAAATCGTACAATATAATCCACTGGCTGTTATAACGAAATGGTTTTTTCGTTTTTTTTTTTTTTTAATTTTCTAATTTATTTGAATTTTATAAACAATTTTTAAAACATAATTTCAATCGTACACAAATGTTTTTATATAAGTAGGTTTTGTATGAATTTAGCTTTAAAATAAGCATATTTTTCTAAGCTTTCTATTGATATATAATACTTTATAGTTCTCTTAACTAACAGCGGAATGAATTTAAGTGAAATACTCACAGATTTTATGTAAATTAAGATATTTATTTACCATTATGCTCCTTAAGTAATACAGAGAGAGTGATTTTGTTTTTGTGATTTACAACAACAAATTACTCTCTGTGTGTAAGAGATAGTAAACAAAGCACATTTTTTGTGGGTATTTCGCTTAAACTTAATTTATTTCATTGTTTGTGGAAAAGAAGTATGAACTATTATACACCAATAGAAAGCTTATAAAAATGCGCGTATTGTAAAGCTTAATTCATATAAATCTATATAGAAACTTTTGCTTATGAAAATACGTTTTAGCTATTTATATTGTATTATTTTGATGTTATTGCATTTAATATTTATGTATAAAAAATTCAAATTTCCAAATTTTGCAAACTTTTGGTTTGATTTGGACCAGATGCTAAAGTTTAATTATGTTATTAAATGCGTGTCCCAAGGTGCATTCTTGCGATACTTAATTTTCAAATTGTTTTGACAGAAGCATGCAGAAAAAAACCTTTTTTCATATGAAACTAGCTAACGAAAGGATAATGTCAGGACCAAAATTTTGAGAAACGATATCATAGAAAAAATTAAGTTTTCCTTTAAGCTAGGACATCAACGCTTAACATTTTGGGATTACCCTAATATAAATACATATATAGTTAACAAACCACTACAGCTGCATTGCTATTTCCATGTATTCTTCAAGCAAAATATTTAAAACTTATTAAATTTTTTTCAGAAATTTAAATAAATGAGCAACAGCAAATCTACTCTCAAAAATAAATAAAAAATAGACAAAAAATAGCATAAAATTCCTGGAATTTACCCTTAAGCTATGTAAGGTTTTGTATAGCTACTCATCAGTCTGTTAAAACTGACAAAGCACGAGTTGTAATACAAAATATCTCACTTGTAATTTACTTACATACAAATGTATGTATGTCAGAGTATATGTATATGTATGAGTATTGTTTTGTACTTGCCTGAGCCGAATTCCTGTCAAAAAATTAAAGAGAAAAAAGATAATATGTTAACAATAGAGATTTCTTTATCATTTACAAATTCATTCTTCTTTTTCCATTTTCCATTTTGAGTTTTTTTTTTTTTAATTTTTATTTTACATCTTTACTATATTTTGAAAAAAAAAATAAGATAAATAAATTTGCACTAAAAGTATGTATGAAAAAATCAAACGTGTAAAAGAAATTCTTTATATCTTTTTGAGTAAAAAAGAATTTGTTAATAAAGAAATAACGACCATAACAGCTTTTAAGTTAAATTTTAATTTCTTAAGTCAACACAACAAACAATCTGTCTAAGACAACATAAGTATTTCTACTATTTTACATGTCAGTACTAGGAATTCATAAGTACAACAACCTTTACATATTCACCTCTAAGTCTTTAGTAGTCTGGGTTAAAGATAGAAAAACAAAATCAAGATTTTTGCTGTCTGTCAGAGAGCTATCAAATAACAGACTTTAAATGAACTTTCGAAATCGTTAACAAATTAAGAGTTCAACATTTTTATATAAAAATATCTTTGCATATAAAAAATATTCACTTATGTATTATGTATTAAATTGTGAATCATCAAAAAAACTATGTAACCAATTATGTGTATTGAAAACTCTCTGGAGTTTATTTTATTCTGCTTATTACATTTACTTTATTAACTTGCTTCATTTATGTTAAGAATTTAGTTACCACAAAGCATCTGTTGTCATTTTTTCTCTTATTAAGAGGAAGTATTTTCCTTTGTTAAAACATTTTAACATTAAAGCATTAATATTTACATAAATAAAATTGTTTACAGCTGTTGCATAAATTTCTAAAGTAAAAGCAAATTTACTTCAATATGAAGTGAAAACAAAAGTTTATAAGAACTTTGTGTTACCAAACTTATAATGAATGCACTGTGGAGGACGCTAACGGGAAGCAAATAATAAAATAATGTAAAAAAGGATATATAAAAAAGCACTCTAATGTCCGTCCTTCCTTCAAGTTGTTTTATAATTATTGTAAATTTTGAAATTCAAAATTGTTCATAATTGGACTCAAAAAATGTTATACCCTACAGAGGTCAACAGAGGTGGTCGCGTTATCATGACTTTGTGATATATATAGAAAAATTTATCTAATACTCTGAATCCCCCTAATTAACGAAATGGAAATAATTATTGAACTTCGGATCGCCTGAGATTTTATATGAAATTTCACATGGTCATACCAGAGGTGTAGGCGAGTTTAAGTTTTGAGTTTGGACCATATGGAGCGAGTCCATATAGGTCCATGTAAGGTTCATAATTACTTCCATTTCGTTTTCTGAAATCGCCGATTTTCATGAGAATCAGTTCATTATTAACAATAGCTCCTATAAAAAACAAATTCCGGAAATCGGCCTTAAGTGCATAAATTAATTATATAGATGTAAGTATAAACACATGAATCCGTATTTGTATATTTTATTTTACATTTAATAAAATTGTTGATCTACAGTTGTTCACAAATCTAATATAAGTCCCATTTTTATACTCATACTCATTGGTGTAGGTTATCATATAACCGGTCATGACTGACTACATATTTCTGTCATGTCTTTGTTCGAAAGAAAATTTGTTCTTTAACTAAATCATAAAATCGAATGAAATTGGTAAATGAAAAAAATATCATGAAGAATTCATGATATAAGCAGTGTTGCTTATACAACTCTTCTACACATTACAATTTATTTCGAGCAGCATTTAGCAGATACAGAATTATTTCCAAAAAATTGAGTTTGACCCCACTGTGCTTCATGAGAACCCTTAAAATATAATAATTTCTTTAGTTTATTATAACCTTCACCACAAGTGCAAAGTGTATACATATATAAGTTTATCAGGATCCTTATATGAAATGATGACGATCCATCCATCCGTTCGTTCTTCCGTGTGTCGGTTGAAATGAATAACTTTCATATTTGCTGTTAAACTTCAGAACGATCGTTTCATAAATGGCGGAGATATACTTATATATATTTTTTTATTCTGACAAAAAAAGAAATATATCGATTATATTGTTATTGCTATCTTAACTTTTTGAAAGCATACTTTAAGGCGGAAATTTTATTATTTATCATTAAGATGGTTCGCCGCAGCCGAATCTTTTTGTACTTAATTTTTTATCTATTTTAATATCTTTACCACAATATTTACTTTTCAAAACGATACATTTATTTTCAACTTTAATTAAACCAAATAATAAATTTTTTTTCTTCTACACTTTAATCAAGAAAACTTAAAGAAACAGATTAATTTCTAAAAAAAATCATTATTTTCATTTCTTGTATCACTGGAACGAAAAACTGGTTATGTATTACTATTATTATATATTTTTTGCATTTCATATTTTTATACAAATTATTATCTGTTTTTTTTTTATAAATATCAGTATTTTTATCTCATTTGTACCAATAAATTTTATATTTTTTTAGATTTTCTTTAGTTTTTTTTATTTTTTCTTCCCTTTTATTTTACTCTCCAAAAATTTAGTTACAAAAATTCCTTGATAATCATTGTCCTTTTACATGGATTATTTATGTTTTTGTTTACGTTACTTTAGCTGTCAGTTTGATGGTGTTATTGTTCTTGTTTTTGTTTTTGTAACTATATATATATCGCCTTGTATATCTATGTTTATTAAAGTGTTTGTATGTGCTGGTATGTGATTATCCTTAAGTTTGTAGTTGTTATTTAACCAGAATCACAATAACAACTATAAAAACATAATAATCAACAACAATTTATATGTATGTGTACACTTTTATAGTTGGCAAAATGTTTACTATGCCAAACAAGTGTATAATGAAGAAAGAAAAGGATAATTCAGAACAAGTTATTATACATATACATTAGAATACTATAGTTTTTGGGTCAATGTACAAATTTGCAAATGTATGTATATATTTTTTGTAATAGTGGTGTGTAAGTTAAAGTTTATACTTTACTGATTAGATTTAACAGTATAACTTATAACATTAGAACAGAGCTTTGCATTTATATATGGAAATTTGTTTATTCTTATTCATACTTTACTTAGTTGTTGATAAGGTTATTTACTAACAATTGGTCATTACATTTGCAATATGTAGTTTTAATAATACTACTGGTACCACACCTTTATATGGCTTAAAGAGAGTGATCACAATTGCTACATAAGAATTGCACAGGAAATAACAAGAGCCTGTAATTTCGCTTATATAAATAAAACTGAAACATCTGTAATATGGAATTATAAATCTGAATGCTGCAAAAACGTTTGAAAGTACATAATTTATATTGTCCGCTTGAAACATTCATATTTTTTGGAAAAAATAATCCTAATAACTTTCGTCCTCTCCTTTACCTACATATTTATCTCTAACGTTTTCACTTTGTACAGACTACATTTCTGCCGGTGTTCCATCAAGTTTTTATACCCTACACCACCAAATGTGGTTGGTATATTAACTTAATATTCGACATAAATAACATCTATATAAGTATAAGTGACCCTGCGAGATTTCATGCTGATCGGTCCGTAATTGACCATAGCTCCCATATAAGACCCAATTTCGGAAATCATCAAAAAGTGCATAAATACANNGTGAAGAAGTGTTTCACTATAACTATAGTGGTGGCAAATAGTTAAAAATCAAATTTTTTCACTATAGTGCGATTGCACTCACAATTTAGTGCACTACCCCCAACTCGGTTCGAAAATCACTTTAACGTGCATAAATCCCATAAAAATGTTAGTATTAACATAATGTTCGACACAAATAACATTTCATGCTGATCGGTCCATAATTGACCATAGCTCCTATATAAGACCCAATTTCGGGAATCACCAAAAAGTGCATAAAAAAGATTAACATTTAATCTTAGTGTAATAGTATGTTTTTATTTTCCACTTAATACAAATATAGGTCCATAATTGGTTCCTTTCCGAATTTTGGTATACATAGGCAATGGTGTAGGGTATCATATGGTCGGTCTTGACCGACTATACCTTCTCTCGTTTTTTAAAGTAGATGATTTACTATGAAGTATGTATGTTTATAAATTTTCACTTTTGAATAAAATATGTCTACACATATAGATAAAAAAATAGATGAGAATCTTTAAATAAAGCAAATTACATGTTTTAACATTTTTAGCTTTGAGTGTGTTTCATTTCTCTTTTCTTCATTGTATTTAATCTAGGAAATAAGATTTTAAGATATTTTATTAGCTTTGTTACTTAAAATTGAATTTATATTTTTGCAAAAATTTTTTCTGTCTATGCGATTTTAACATTTTTACTATTTTTGAGATTTAGGGTCTTGTATTAGTTATATCAAATAAAAATTTCCCCATTAGAAATAATTTTCAAGTGTTTTATGACGGTTAATTGAGAAATTCTTGATTTTCGAACATTTTAAGAATAGAGAGGCTATGTAACTTCTCATCGGCGTAGTAGATGTTAAGTTTCGAAGGGAGAAGGAACAAAACCTTCAGAGGCGGAGTAAAAGCTATACCTGTGACACACAATTTTTTTAATCGCTTGCAAAATTATAAACCTTTTTAATTTTATCAAGAGTGCATGACCCAATATGCGTCTAATACGACATGGTATATAAAATCCTATGGAATAAAGTCTACAGAGTATACCTATTACCTTGAAACTAAGTCGATTAAAAGATGATGTAAATCTATCCACAAAATCAACAGTCGTATCACCGACTCAAAAATTATAACCACATATAAAAAACTAAAGAGTGTGATGCAAAGATAAAACCTTTTATACTCGTTTTAATATAATTCCTCGATATATAAAGGCGAATAAAATTTTCAAAATATTTAATTTTGTTCAAGGCTACCAATGGTGCAGTGAATACGATTTGTAAAACTATGCAGTTTATATGTATATCTATGTACATAATTTTTATAAAGGTATGTTATCCTTATTTCAACCAGTTATAAATCGCGAACCATACTGTAGAATGCATTTTAACTCTATGTTGAAATTAACTTTGTTAACTTTTTAAACTCATTTAATACGGAAAAAATTAATATTTCGAATTATTATATTATTTTTCACATAACGGTATATGTGTTAATGGTGTTAATATTTATTGTTTTGAAATAGTAAATATGTTGGCTAAAGTATTTAAAATGTATAAAATAACTTACCTTTGGCACGGAATTTATTTCGTTTGCCATATCGCCAATTTGAAGCCATTGCTGCATTTAATATGTTGTTTTAATCTGTATATTTTATATTATCTGTATGACGAATGAGTATTGAAAACAGGAACGATGAGATTTTTAAGGAACACAAAACCAATATGTTACATAAGTTGACTTTTAAAAACTTCGTGGGAAAATTTTTGTGACCCTAGCTAAATGAAGGAGAACTTAATAATACCACCGCACAGACCGTTATTATTCATTTAATTGTTTTTTGTCATTCATATAAAAAAATAATTATAATAATAAAAAATTATCATCAAATTATTGCCCTTCTTTCAGTAAGGTGATTATTCCCTACGCAATAAATTTATGATAACTCATAGAAATCATCTAGAAGAAATTAACACAATACATGCTTTAATTTTCCAGTCCTAACGATTTGATGTAAGAAGACACTTCAAACTTTGTTTCGCTAGATAATTTTTTAGGTCTGGCAAAAAAGGCTTGAATAAACTAAATTTTAAATTCTATTGAGACTTTTTTTATTTTTATGTAAAATTATAAATTTTTTAGGCGTTTTTCCACATAATTAATTATAACTTAAAAAGTTTATTGAAAATAAAAACGCTCACATATTTTTTCAAGAAATAAAAAAAGACGTTTTGAACTTTACAGATACATATTTATTTTGATTGAAAAATAAAACTTTTTCGGGTACTGGGTTCCAATGTATTTAAGATGGAATTATTTCTGCATTAGTAATACTAGTGATACACATAATTTGAGTATCTTATTATTATTATTATTATTATTATTATTATTATTATTATTATTATTATTATTATTATAAAATTCGTAATACTCGCTACCTTATGCTGAAATTGACAAAATATCCATTCAAGTATCTAAGCTCTGTCTAGCTATCTACATACAAAATTACTTCTGAATTATTTTTAATGCTATCAATTGCGCATTAAGCTGATTCTTCGCTAAATAGTTTCTTTATACCTGATCATTGGTCTTCATTTAGAATAATGAGTGTAGAGATTTTCCCGCAATAAATGACGTCTGTCTAAAACAAATTATTTACAAACAAATTAAATGTTGGGAATTGGTAATATTTCTATAATCATAATATATATGTTCAACTTGATTATTGTTATTGAAGAAATATTTAAAGGATGCTAAGTAAAGGCTTAAAAGTACGCAAATTTCAGCAAAATAGTTTCCGAATATACAGTAAGATTTTCAGAAAAAAACTTTCACGTTTTATTAAACCACAATAAGAAATGAAATTCTACTAAAAATAATATAAGCACCATTTATATGCTCACTACACAGTATTTAAATTTTAGAATAAATTTTATTTCACTTCGCAAAGACATAATTTCAAATACTAGAATTAGGAATAGAACAAAGAAAAGTAATTGACTAAAATAAAAAGAAATAATTAAGAAAAAATTTTCTCGAAATTTTTAGCGTGAAGAAAAAAGTTGAATTTTAGTTTAATTTCCTTAAATCTTAAATCTGAATTAAAAATGATTAGTTTTTCTTTCCATACCATTCCCAAAAACATAATTCTATAGCTTCATTCAAAGACTTTTCTTTAAATAGAATTAATTCTTTATTGAATTAATTCATAATTTTTTAATTCAGGAATTATCCCACAATTGATTTTGAATAGTAAATTAAAGAATTAAATAATTCGAAACTTTGAATAAAACATATAATTTATTTTATTTTTTTAAAATACCAAAAAAATTTTTCCATGTTATAAATTTAAATGACCGGTTAAGCGGTTTTGTTTCTGCGGATACATTACGAAGATCGACCCAAAGAGCCGTTTATAACGCTCTAACAGCACGCATAAGCGATGTAGAAAGAATAGAATAGATTTCGCAAATGAGTATAAAACAAAAACAAATCATTTCTGGGGAAAGTAATTATTTTCGGACGAGGCCTTTGGTTTGGACGGACATGCCTTGGTTCGGACGGAGGTGCCTTTGTCCGAAAAATACGAACAAAGCAGTTAAGCATGGAGGAGGTAGTGTCATAGTATGGTGCGTAGTCACAATATTGCCAACAAAACTGAAAATAAAAACTTGCTTTTGACTGAATGGCAAAAAATATCTATAATAATTTATTTTAATTTAAGTATCTTATTAAAGGGTACCTTAAATTTTACTGAGCAAAAAAAGGAGTTACAACAAATTTCAGCTTATTGTTTGTTTTGTTTTTATACATAAATATTTCATTGTTTTGTTACATTTTATTGTTTTGTTTCATTTCATGGCATTGTTATAGTATATATGTAAATAACTTAATGAAATCAAAATAAAAAAAAAAAAATCATACACATTTTTCTTTAAAATTTGTGAAAAGTTTTATTCAAACCAGGGTACCTTCACTTATGCTGTACACAGTATATATATGTATGTACACACATGTAATTATATCAATGAACAAACCACAGCGGACAAAACCATAGTAAAAAATACTTATCGAAACTTTAACTGCGACATCGAAAAAAATTGACAAGAACCGGAAAATTATACTATAGAAATATTAATTTGTTCACTTATGTTATTCACTGTGCATTTCTTTATTATTAATTTTAATTATATTAACTGTTTATGCCATTATTTCCTCATGATTATTGGAATAATCCATTTTTTTTTTTATTAAATTGTACTTATTGATTCTGATTTATTTTTTTATTATTCTTTAAACTTTTGTAGACATTTTTGTTTATTTTCTTCTATACGCAATCTGGCAGCACAATTCCAGAAACATATTTCTATTTCATTTGTCTCCTTGTTCGTAGTACTATTTTTATTTCTTTTTTAGAAGTGTTTCCTACCCCCTCGTTTAAAATGTGTTTTTATCGTTGTCATCATCAACACCATGATGTTTTTATTATTGCCTTTGCACTTTTTTCCTTTTTCAACACTAAGCAATATATTTCTATTTATTTCATGTATGTTTTCCTTGTTTAATATAAACTTTTTGATAGTATGTAAAATAGACCGATATTTGCAGCACATTCGTACATGCATATATATATACATAAGTACATAATTATCCTTAATTAAATAAACTAAAATTACCATACGACTTATTTTGCACAAATTTTATCGTTATGTATTCACTCATTTTTCAATAATTCGTGGAAATCTCATCTTTTTTAATTGGTATTTTTTTACTTTACAATTCTCCAACGACGAAGGCTAAAAAGCAGACAATGTTTACTGAAAACTGTTAATAAGATGTCGTAAAACAAGTAGCAAATTCATAAAATTTTCCGATATTATTTTATTCACTATAAATCTTATGAAAAAAGTAAATATCTAATGTATATTTTTAATATTTTTCAATCTGTTCAATGTTATTTCTTCAGTAATTTTTCCAAGAAATATTTTTGTCGACTTCAGTAAAATTTTGCGCGTGTAGACTTTCGATTCTCTTTTTACACTGACATTTATCATGAACACATACACAATTGTATTGTAAAATCATTTCAGCGTTTTTATAGATATGTGTAAACAAAATTGTAAAATGTTATAAAATTGCGTTTTTACAAGAAATTTTTCTATCATAATATGTTACGTACCGTCTATACTAGACTTTTTCTTGTATGCACATGAACAAAACGTCGGCAGAGAAATACACACAATTTTTTTCCATTTTGTTTTCAGTGGGCACAACATTTGTCGAACAAATATTAATTTTTTGTTTGCTGACAGTGTCACTTCGATACTTTTGCATTCAGCGCCTCCGCATACAAAATGACGTTTGATGGCAGACATGGTTGCTGAATAATTGTGCGAACATGCATTTGGATAGTGTGTTGGGTCCACACTATCCAAATGCATGTGCGCACAAAATTTTGTTCATTGCTCGAACATGAAAAAGCTGTGTGATCGCTGTGGTACATAGACATGTATCAGTGTTACCATATTAACATTTTGCGACACACAAATTTTAACAAGTAAAATTTCTATTTTACAAACAAAATTAAAAAATGTGCAACTTTGTATATTAAAATAATTAATATAGATAATAAAAAGAAATAGCTATTGCAGTAAAAATACTGTATATGTACCACTCGAAACACGATTTGTGATTGTTTCTCCCCCTATTGCTTCTTTACACCTCTTGCCAACAAACTAAAACCATCGTGATGATTGAATCTTCAAAACCATCATCGTCAAAATCCCCTCTTAAACTCCGTAGTATAATTATTAAGTACTCGCACATCTACAAAAACAACAATTCCTTGTATTTTGTTAGTGTAAAACTACTACACACAATGCCAAAATACTGTGAAGAAAAAATAAGAAAATACTTAGGAAAAATTTTTACATTGGAATACAAAAACCATAGCATAATTATAAAGTACTCGCACATCTACAAAAACAACATTTCCTTGTATTTTGTTAGTGTAAAACTACCGCGCACAATGTCAAAAATATATGAACAGAAAATGAGAGAATAAATGAGAGGAATAGTAAAATGCTCACGAAAAAAATTTACATAGAAATACAAAAACAATTTGACAGTACCGCGAAGTATTGAAAAAATTATAACACAGCAGTTCTTACACAGCGTCTCCACAAGAGATTTTTATATCATAATATTTAACAGAGTGTCAAATTCGCTCTCTGAGAGAATTATCCCACATGTAGACTAAAATATTAGTATTATAAGAAATATTATGAGACTGTTGTGATAAGATTTCTCTACACAACTATCTTATAAGATTTACTGTCAAAAAAAAAAATACAAGTATGCAAAAGTTTGTTTGTGATTGCGCATCTGTATTTTAAAAAGTTCTTAAAGACAAACATTTTCGTAAAATTGTTTTATTTTAAAGGTTATTTTTCATTTAAAACAATAACTTAATTAAATTTGTTCTAAAAAAATCGAATTTCTTCAATTAAAAGTACATGTTTACTCTGTGACTGAGTGAAAACAATAAAATCTTATAAGATTTATTAGAATACGTTTACCCCTTGTTTATGATGTAATATAATATAAACAAAATGTTTACTCTCAAATTTGACACTATCTGTTAGTGTTATCTTACATATTATGTGTAGACGGTATGTTATGAATATACTTTCTAATTACACTATGCAGTAAAATAGAAAAAAACACGAATTTCGGAGAATTACCGTTTCTTCACCAAAGAACTCAAAATTTTCACAAGAAAAATATGTGTGTGCGACTAATAACCGACTAGTAACGTACTGTTTATGTGACTTTTTTTATTTCGTCTATGTAGTTCAACATGTGGCAACACTTCGTTAATGTATTGAAATGAATTACCAAAATAAACAACAAAAAACGTTTCAACCAATTATTTATTGAATTTTTCATTTGTAGACAATTTTTAAGATATATGTACGACAAGTAAAAACGAAAAAAAAATATATATATATATATATATTAGATCAAAAAGTATTCCATCTATGTACATAAAATACATTTTCTGTGAAAAGTTTAATTGCCAAATCCTGACAAACTAAATAGATTTTTACTTTGCAATATCGCTGCATATATTAATCGTAGATTAGTTAATAAAACAAATATTTAGCAAATTATCAAAACCAAGTAATGCAAATCTTTAGTGCAAAAAGTTTTATAAGAAATTTTAAAACAAAAACCATTTACAATTTAATTCAAAGGCTTCTATTATTCAGTAATTGAAGTTTTATATTCAAGAATACTGTAATTTCACACATAATTGTAAAATGGAGAATATTGATGTGAATTATGGGCCACATCTTAATACAAGGAATCAAGTTTTGGCCAAATATAGCACAGCACTAAAACAACTCCGTTCTTTCGCAGAGAGATCATACGAACTTCGGCCATTTGTTTTTGACAATTTTGTGCTCTATCAGTACTTTCAGCATCGCAGCAATAATTTGTCTGATTCATCATTGGCGGGATCGTCTGAAACGTCCGGGTACATGCATTTTTCACCAATGACTTTCTTAAAAATAGAATTACTCAATTATATATTGGATCGAAGGCGACAAATTTTATATTGGTTGTTTTACCTATTATTGGCCGTACTCTGCATATTCGTATACCGTCATGAAGCGTCAGCTTCTGTTGCAGAGAGAAGTGTACATTCAATGGTTTATCCTAGTATGCGAATGTGGCGTCGTATGACGCTACCATTGATTGAACGATTTCCACGACTTACAGAACTTTACGATGAGTCTTGCTTAATGGGAAATCCATTCTTTCAAGTTGATGACATAAGTTGTTCACCTTGTTCACATGTCAAATCTGTGATTGATTTGACATCCGTATTCGATAGAGTTGACATAGGAAATGAAAATATTGATGATAATGATGGAATAAAGAAAATAATACCATCAGAGTATGTGCCTTTTGTATTCAAAGTAAGTACCTCTAATGTACATTTTAAATTTCAGTAAATATCCACATATTTCATTTAATTTTTGAAGATCAATCAAAACCCCATTGAAATCCAGGACATCTACAATATGTATTTGAATAATCAAGATATTTTTGAACGTGATGCGTACCGTGTACATTCTACTAATCGTGATGTCACTAATCTTGAAGAACTTTTCAATCAGTTCAATCAAACCATCAAGACAGAAACTCATAATTTATGGCGCTGTAATCGGATGTTACCAGCACGTCTTCTGCGAAAGCTAATTTCCCGGCCATCAACTTTGCCTAGTAGTTTGGCTTTGGAACGATATATGGCTATAGATACTCCACAAGCTCAATCTTATACTTTACCAGAAACAGAATGTACTCATGTATACATTCAACAAGCATTAGGCACTCGATTTATAATTTTAAGACCTACTGGAGAGTGTCGTCATCGCTGTCGCACATTGTCTATACGCTTGCCTCAATCCTTTGTGTGTAAGTTAAAAGGAAAATATTTATTATTAAGAACGGTGCATTGATTTACTTTATATTTATTGCAGTAAGTTACAATTCCTGGTATTGGAAACCAATTTCCGCCCCAGATCCAGTATCAGATTCAATATCAATTAGTCTTATTGGATCCTATTGTTAGACTTTTAAAAATTGGTGTAATTGAGTTAAGAGTTTACAAATATTTTAATAATAGGTATATAAATATATTTTTTAATGTTTAATTTTTTTTTAGGATAAGTCATAATAGATTATTATTTTAAATTTATTTTTGTATAACAAAAATTAACGCGAATTTCGTTAAAGATGAAAATTTTCCTCTTTAACGAAATTAAAAATTAAATTGTATTTTAAGACATTTAAAGTTGCAGTCATTATAAAGATATAACACTTTTTAGTACCACTTTGGTACGCATAAATATTAGGCTTTGTTTTCTTTTGTTTTTAGAATCTGCGAAAATTCCCATGCAAACATTTTCTATTGCGGAAATGGCTAAGAAGAGTCTTCCAGAAGCTTAAAAAATATTGCCAAAGTATGATTAAAATCATCTTCCATCGGGAATAACGGTTCCTCGTGGAAGAAGAGTACTCTGGAAGTGTCAAATATTATTTTTGACGTCACCCGGACGATGATCACAGAAGTGTTGTCTTAGTCTATAATAGAAGATGATTTCGTATTTCTGTATTTCTAATTAAAATTACTTATTGTTTATATTTCGTTATTATCTTTATTTTACAATTATCTAAATTATGAAAGAAATAATTCTCATAAAAACATTTAAATAAAATCTTTATGCGAAATTTCTGGTGAATTCCGGTAACTTCAAAAAAGAAAAGAAGTTTAATAATAAATTTTATAATTAAATTGTGTTAATATTACCTTTTTGCAAAAAATGCGACAAGGACATTTTTATAGTAATAAAAATATTACTTAAAATATTGTAGCTTTGCGACTACCTGCAACTTTTTATATTACACTTGTTTCTCTACACCTCTTGCCAACAAACATAAGACTTGTAAATATTTTTTCCAAGGGAAATCCCCAATGAAAATGGACACAATCGTATTAGGCACAAAAAATGGTAAAAAAGCTATACTATGTATGTATGTATGTACAACGGAAACGAATGAACCGACTTTTTCCGAAAATAATTTAACATTTTTAATTTTTCGTGTAAAAACGAAGTCGCTACAGGATCCTAGAAAAGCCTACAACAAATACGCTTTTTTGGATTATTTTCGGTTTTTTTTGTTGATAAGTTAAATATCCGGTAACTGGAGCTTTCTAAAAACTGACAAACTAATTTCCATTTCGTTAGAAAGAGAAATAAAAATTCGTTGAGACTTGTAAAACAATAAGAGATATGTACATACAATGTATATGCAATGCGCTACACCAATTCAAATAGGTTTTCCTCTTCTATACACCGTACAATTAATATAACAATATAAACTATACTACTCTTTCTCGCGCATAATCAACAAGCACACAAATATATGTACATTTGTAGGATTGTTTAGTGCGCCAATCGTTCAAAAAGTGTTTTCTTTTCCTTAAAATAAATACTTAGCCAAAATTGCTAACAATAAATAGATCAATTTGTTTCGAATATTGTTCAAAACAAATTCATTATTCCTAAGGAAAACAGGAAGATTTTCCCAGAAACTTTTCCGACATTTTTTAGCATGGAAAGCATTTTTTGGATCAATGGATAGTACTATCCCTATACATTTTTGGTGAAGTAGACTTTCTGGAAAATGGCTAAGCTCATTTTTTGCACGCCTTGTGTTTATGGAATAATTAATCCCAGATTTTTATGACCATTTTTGGTGAAGTGGATTTTCTGGAAAATGGCTCAGCCGATTTCTTGCACGAAAATCTTTTTATGATCCTTGGGTGATGTACTTTTATGTTCCATATAGGTTATGTCTTGACACAGCCTCGTTTCCATGGAATATTAAATCCCAGATTTGTTTGACCTTTTTGGATGAAGTGGATTTTCTGGAAAATGGCTCTGCCGATTTAGATTAATTTAAATTTTTTTATTAGACCAACAAAAAGAAAAATAAATATATGCATATATTTATGGTTCTTTATATCGTTTTTTGTAATTCATGTAATCGAATTGGGTGTTTTGTAATAGCCATTTTTCGTATTTGCCACCTAGTTCATATTCCCATTCAAAGGAAAATATGAAATTCCTATTTTTCATATTCCCAAAGAACGCGAATTTGAGTTCCCGGTTTTTGGAATTCATATTAGCGTTTTCGTTGATATCTTTCGACCCTATCGTGGCGCACGGTAATTTGAATGTATACTCGTAAAAACAATGTAACATCATAGCAATCTGAATTCTTATGATGTTACATTGAGTCTACATTAGAGAAATTTATATCGCTGCAATAATACTAATATATTCAGTCTACATTAGACAAATCTTTATCACGACAATTTTTTGACGTTTGTCGTGATAAAAATTTGTCTAATGTAGGCTCAACGTCACTATTCATTTTTTCGATGTTTGAGCACGGCAAATGTTTAACACACCGTCTACACATAGACATAATATGTGAGAGTGTAAAATTTGAGAGTAACCATTTTGTTTATATTATATTTGTATTCTAATAAATCTTATAAGATTTCATTGTTTTCATTCAGTCACAGAGTAAACATGTAC
>MINK01188150.1:0-12563 GCA_001735545.1 Phormia regina
GATATAATCATTTTGGTGAGAGGTGCAAATTTGAGCAAGTTTTTGATTGAATGAATTATTTTCATATATTTTTGTTAATTGGTGACTTTTTTCTGTGTATATGTATATCACCCTAATAATGTTTACATATACAAACATACATTACATTGATGCAATATAATTGCATATTTGAGATTTTGGGAAATGTATCAACTATAGGTATACATTCAACAACATCATATGCAAGTATAGTTGCATACAGTGAGGGTCAAAACACATTTGCAACTAAAAACCATTTTAAATAAATAAATAAATAAATAAATAAATAAATAAATAAATAAATAAATAAATAAATGAATTAATAAATAAATAAATAAATAAATAAATAAATAAATAAATAAATAAATAAATAAATAAATTAAAATAGATGCAAGAAAACTTTTTTCAAATTAAAACAAAAAAATAAAAAATTTGCAAAAGTTATAAGCCCCTATATATTTTCCACCCTCTAGATGGAAAACATTGGCCCACTGTAGCCCCATCCGTGTTCCAGATACACACTCCAGACAACAATATTCTGAAAGCATAACTCCTCAACCATTGATGTTTCTATTTTCTTCTCAATCGGTTCCGTGCATTTATTTTTTATTTTATTTATTTTTTGCATTTGGGCCACTGTGCATTGTTTAATACACATGTTTGTGTGTGATTTATGTTATTAATATTTTTCTGTTCCAAAAACCGAAATTTAATCGATCTATTTAAAAAATCTTTAGCTTAAACAAGAGCTAAAAAATACGCTTTTTGGCACTAAATCATTTCACTTTTTCAGTACGAAAATATAAATAAATAAATAACTAAATAAATAAATTTCATTTATTTGGAGTAAACAAATAAATAAATAAGTAAATGAATATATAAATAAACACATAAACAAATAATCCCAAAGATTTTCCTTGATTCAAAATTTTCCTTGTCAGAAATATGCAAAAAAAAAAACAGATCGAGTCTATATCCTGCTGTGCCGAATTTTTCGTACCTTTCACCTTATCTTATCCACAAATTAAATTTTCGCCTTAAAGTATGCTTTAATACTTTCACATTTGTAAATCTAGATAGCAATGCTTATTGTTATAATGTAATATAAGTTTGTGTGTATTTATATTTTTGAAGAGTTTAAAGTCTGTTTCTCTGTGTCTAACGAAAGCTTTCTTTCGCCTTCTAAACGAAAGAAAATTGATTTGGGGTTCTCTAACTCACTTCTATGCGAACAATGAGTCGAAAGACAAGTCGAAAGAAAACGTAAGGTTTTTCATATAAAATTGGGTTTCTGTATTTCGAACGATAAAAACAAAAATGTCAAAATCAGTCACTTGTCATTTTGCTTTCGACTGATGGATTTTTTTTAAAGAAAATTGAGAAAAATGCTCACAAGGACATTGAAAATGTTCCTTAAACATGTTCAGTATTCATTTTGAAGTATTTGGTATCCATAAATGACGATTTTGTGTCTTAAGAACAATTTAAAAAAATAAAAAAATAAATTATTTTTAATTATTTTAATTTTATTTGTTTATATACATACATACGTTAAAACAATTTAGTAGTACTTTTAATATTGTTACGAAAAAAAGTAATTCCATGCGAACGAAAGCGTAGGAAATACAGAAAACCAAATTGATTCGAATACGTTCGACTTACTTTCGTTCGCTTTGATTTTCGTTCGATATAGAGAAACAGGCTATTAGTTTTGGTTATTTATGAACGAATTTGGCTGATTCAAAAAATCGAATTTTATTAAAACTATTTATGAATAATTATCGAAAGGATTTTCGATCGTTTGATATAGATATTATATATGATAGTTATCGGTGGGCTTCATAAACACTATTTCAACCCACACAGGGCTGGACGTACACGGTTTTACCGTCATCATTTCTTACAAGGATTTAGAAAACAGCAACTTTTTTCACTCCCACGAAAATTATAGACATAAGAAATGGAAAAACAAATATATATCCTTTACACTTGAGAAGGATATAAAAAATATACATAAATATTGCAGATATTTATAATACTCTGAATCGATTTAGCTGTGTCCATCTGTCTGTCTGCCTGTTCAAAGGTGGTTAGGACTTGGGGCGAAATTTACCTCAAATATTTCTCTTATATAATATTTGGTATCAAAATATTTACTTGGTCAAAATTAGTGCACAAATTCATTGTCACAATTAACTTTTTCATTGTATTTATATACCTTTTTGGTTCAGTGTAGAAATATTTCAAGAAACTATGTAAAATCGGTTATAAAAGTGGCAATAAAATCGGAAATAAGAATATAGTGGACAAAATGTGCCCTCAATTGGGAATAATAGATAAATTTTAATCTAGTCTGCGAAAGGATAATGCCCGGATGAACATATCTATATTGACATAAAGTGAAATAACAATAAAACAATTTATTTACCTTCATTTATATCTTAAATTTTAACAGTTTGAGTAAATTTATGCAGCCTAACAATTTTAAGGTCTAAAATATATTCTTATAAATTCAAAATTAAATGCCTTTAACAAATAACAAATATCCGTCAAATTATTATTTATTTAATTATAATTTCTGCAAAATTATTTACTTAAAATTTATTGCATAAAATTGTTATTTGTATTTAAAAACTTTTTAATTGAATTTTATTATTTAACAATAATAAACTGCAATTTGTTTTAAAACAAATATAATTAAATATTGTGTTTTAACTATTGTTTATTTGTTGTTAAACATATTTTTTTCCAATAATTATTTACATTAACAAACATTTATTTGTACTTAAACTCGTGAGTTTTTTTTCCCCTATAAAACTAATGAGAGTAAGAGAACTGTAATGGTGAGTGTAGAAATAAATAAAAAGAACGTGAGTATTGAATATTTGTTTTTGTAATATATCTCATATATAATATTTGTTTTTAATATTGTTGTTATTATTATTATGAATATAATTACTGTAAATATAATTTTTTGTTGTTTTTGTTTAAGTACATACATACATACATACATACATACATACATACATACATAATACATTCATTCAAACAAGTATTCGCATTCGTACTTCCCGTTTTCTTTTTTATTTGTGTAAATATTCATATTCTCACTTATGTTCATTTTATGCGTATAAAAGTATCTGTGTATGTTTGCCCTTTTAGGTATTTGTGTGCGTGAAAGGAAAATTATATCATTTTATAAATGAACTTGATGATGATTATACCAACCAAGTACTTACTACAGAATTTTTTGAAGTGTATGTTTTTTTTATTATAGTGTTTATATGCTACATACATATGTACATACATATGTACATATACTTATAATTTTTTATAGAGATAAAATTTTGTAGAGATTATAATAATATTTGGAAAATACCACCGCCTTAAAAATAAAATAAAAAATGAGTGGGAGAGTAAAGGAAAAATGATATAAATATCAATAAAATTTATGATAATCATACACGGTTTTTAGAATTGCAAGCGTCAAAAGAGTTAAACAAAACATAAATATAAAAATTTTTTAAAAATTCATATGTCTATAAAATTATTTATTATTAAAAACAACGTTATTGTTGTTATTACCCTACAATAGGTAAAAATGTTTATGGCTTCTAGAGACAGACAGATGGACGGACGGAAAAAATTTATAACATATAGGTTTTTTATTTTCAAAAAGGATTATTTACAAAAAAATAAATAAATAAATAAATATATAATTAAAAAAAGAAAACATTTTAAATTAGAATACTTTATATGACCATAGCTGATATTTATATTGGTCTAAATTCAATTTAATTTACATAATTTTGATTAGAACAACTTTTTGAGTCGATTTAACGATGTTCGTCCACATAACTTTTGTAAAAAAACTACAAATCGAAAATTTTGAATATAAATTAATAAAATTTGGAATATCACTTTCTGAGTCGAGTCTACAGACATAACCTATAGAAATTGGTTATGATAGGTATATTACTTCAGCAAGCCCTCAAGTGAATAAATTTATACAAATACGAGCTGATTAACCCGGCTGTGCGGGGGTTTTATTGAATAATAATATAAATTAGAATTAAAATTAATTTTTTTATGAAAAATTCTTCTACAGTAAAGGATGTGAAGGAAAAAGTACCACAATGTCCCCTAATGAATTTTCATCAACTTAGGACCATGTCTGTAAATTAAAAATGTATCATAAAATCTCTTCTTATGGATTCACATTCATTTAGGACTACATATTATTAATTTAATCTTTCTAGTTTCATAATTATAAAAAAAATCAAAAAATACCATGAGAAGAACAAAAAAGTACCATAAATACCGCTCTTGTGAATTTTTTTCCATATAGGAACATGTATATTTAATTTCAAGTTTCTAGGTTAAATATTACAGGAAATTCAAAAAGTATCATTAGAAGGACAAAAAGTACCACAAAGTCCCTTGTTATAGATTCTCATTCACTTGGGACCACATAAGCCTAATTTAATGTTTCTAGGTTAATAATTTCAGAAAACAAACGGTTAATAATTTCAAAAACAAACAAGTACCACAAAGTCTCCTCTTATGAATTCTTATTAACTAAGGACACATATCCAAAATTTCATGTTTCCAAGTTCATAATTATAGAAATTTCAGAAAAGTACCACCAAAATAACAAAAATAGTACCACAAAGTCCCTTCTTATTAACTAAAGACCACATATTCCTAATTTCATGTTTNNGTATCTAAATTAAAAATTATAGAAAATTCAAAAAGTACCATTAGAAGAACAAAAAGGTATCATAAAATCTCTTCTTATGGATTCACATTCATTTAGGACTACATATCATTAATTTCGTCTTTCTAGGTTCATAATTATAAAAAGTCAAAAAGTACCATCAGAACAAAAACATTCCATAAAGACCGCTCTTGTGAATTTTTTCCATATATGACCACGTATATTTAATTTCATGTTTCTAGGTTAAATATTACAGGAAATTCAAAAAGTACCATTAAAATAACAAAAAGGTACCACAAAGTCCCCTCTTATGAATTCGCATTAACTAAGGACCACATATCCCAAATTTCTTGTTTCTAAGTTCCTATTTATAGAAATTTCAAAAAAGTACCATTAAAATAACAAAAAAGTCCATTCTTATGGATTCTTATTAACTAAAGACCACATATTCCTAATTTCATGTTTCTAGGTTCATAACTATAGAAAATCCAAAAAGTACCACTAGTAGAACGAAAAAGTACCACAAAGTCCCCCTTTGTGAATTCTTTTCAACATCGGACCTTGCGTATTTAATTTCATGTTTCTAGGGTAAATATTACAGAAAATTCAAAAGAAACCATTAGAAGAACAAAATGTACCAAAAAGTCCCTCCTCTTGATATCTTACTCATAGGACCATATATCTTTAAGTACCACAAATTCCACTCTTGTGAATTTTTATCCACATAGGACTACATTTACTTAATTTTATGCTTCTAAGTTTAATGTAATTGAAAATTCATTATTAAGTTGAATAAAATGTAATTTTCCGCCTTTACCCCCCTTTTTTTGGTACTTTTTTCACCCATCGATATATCACGAATTGTATTCCAATAAATTTTTAAATTGTAGTAGTATCCCATATTAAAATCCTCATAAGAATATTTCAATAAATTTAAAAAATGTTTTATGAAAAAAGTACCAAAAATAGGCACGATTTTTACCCCTTAAACGTTTGAATTTCTAAAAAGTACCGAATTTGTATTTCTCATTTTTTGATAAGTTATAAATACGATATTAATTTTATCTGTATGTTGATTGATTTCATAGATACATATGGTGCCAAAAAAGTACCAAAAAAAAGTTTTTACCCAGTTTTCTCCCTAAAACGGCTGATTTTAAAAAAAGTACCATACGCTTGTCCAATCATTTTTTAAATGAATAACGATAACGGTTCAACTTTTTTATATCATTATTAGATTGCTACCCCTAAACATTCGAATTTCCAAATATCCCGTCTTAGTGGATCTATATGGAGGAAGTCCTACCCACGTTCCAAATTTCGTCTCTCTAGCTTCAGCCGTTTGGGCTATGGGATGGTGAATCATAAAAATATTATACTTTTGTTTAAAATCAAACAAATCCTTGTTTGTCCCTTTACCTAAACAAGGATTAAAATTCTCAATTTTAATTTTAATTTTTTTTAAACTTATCCTTAAACTTTTCAAATTTAACAGAATTTTTTTCTTAAATCCAATTCCAATAAATATCCATCAAATAAAATATCCTTCATGACACACATACATACATACGTATTCCAGCTAATTTCACCCCAGCTGTTGCAAAATAAACGTTTTCAAATCTTAAACAACAATTCTAGTATCTTCAATAAGAAAAAAAAAACATAATTCCAACTTAAAACAGCTGCAAGTGCATTTCACACTGAATCACAGGAAAACATCAATAAGAAGAATTACTTTAGACGAAAAGTGTCATTATAAAGGAAAAGAAATACAAATAAAAAAAAAGAAACTGCAAATTGCATAAAAAAAGAATCTGAGAAAATAAGTTTAATGGCTGTAGTAGATACGAGTACTACGTATAGTAATCATTTTGCTCTTGATACTCGCATTAAAAGTGCTACGAGATGCATGTATGTTTGTGTGTTGTTGTCTAATGCGTTTGTAAATGAGTTTGCTAAATGGAGGGCAGACACTTAAGAGTCAAATGTGTGTCGATCTACTTGAAAGTTAAATTGCTGTTTAAATCTAATAATTTCCAAGGAATTTCAATAGTGTATTATGCAATAGTAGTAGTAGTAGGAGGTGTAAAAATGTGTGTTAATTAAAAGTTATTATAGAAAATGAATTATTATAAAATGTTTAAAATTAGTTGGGGTTCATACACAGCAAGAAGAGAATATTAAACTTTTACATTCTCTTTAACGCTTTTGCCTAGAAGTCATAGTTGCGGTAAAAAAATTTGCTGTGTGTGAACCCTCACTAACGAAAACAATAAAACGGCGAATTCATTAAATGATTTTATGCATGGAATTTGACACTTCAATTCTTAATTCAATTCTTCTATAATAATTAACTGATTATTAAAGAAAAAATAATTAACTGATTATATGATGTCACCTGTTTGAATTCGCCTTAGTTAAGAAAATGTCAACTAACAAGTTGATATCAAAATTGTTCTAAAGGGATACCAAATAACCTTTTAGTTTATAAATATTATTTTTACTTATTTCTCTTTGACCTAATACAATAACAAACAATTTAATTATTTCAATAAAAAATGCTAAATCATAATTTTTATTTATAACAACAAATATTAAATGTAGCCATAAATCTCTCAAATTACTGGTAGCTCTATTCTTGCAAATCATGCACTTTTCACTTGGCAACTCTAATCAATACACACATTTTTGTTAGTTATTGTTGTAATCACCGTTGCATTCATGATTTACTCAATAAATGAACGATAGAGACAAACAAATGATAAAGCAGTTTTTTATTTCTTTTTTGTAAGAGCTTTTACAGTTATTATTTCTTTTTTTTTACTATTACGTTTTGTTTGTTATTTATTGTATAATAATGCAGTAATAAGAATAATAAACTCATTTTATTAATTAATCTGTTAGACAAGTGTTTGACAAATATGAGGAGGCTGTGATGTGTGTTTGTATGTAAGTATTGTTGTATTTTGTTTGTTTTATTTTATTATTCGCTGCATTTTCATATTTATTTTAATTGGAGAAAGATTTGTTTTTTCATGGCAAATTTGTTTAATGAATACTAAAGTGAACCCAGTGGGAAATTTAAATAAATTAAAGATAAGCTAAGAGTGAATAGGATTTTTTCTTAAATTTAAACTTTAAATAATATACATACAATAATTTGACATTATACTTAATTACCTTACATTACAGAATTTTTCAGATATTATTATATATACGATATAATAAAATATTGGCATTTAGTCTTGGAGTGATACATCCGTACATCTGCGTATGAAATCCAACACAATTATTACATTACTCAACATAATTTATTAGAAAAAAAAGTTATAATAAAGCCGCCTTAAAATTCAGGTACGGAAACATTCAATTTTAGAAATTGTATTCGTACATTTGAAAAACGAAATTCAATTTTTTACATAAATTTAGTTTTCTTTACTTCTAGTATTTGATTTACAAATATAATATAAAACGAGAAATATAGATATAGATTAAGACCGACCAAAATATGTACATATATCTTTTATAGGATCTGTGGCTAATGGTGAACCAATACATGTATTAATTATAATACATAATATTATAAAATATACATATGCATCATATTATGTTAATAATGACAATTATATGAGATTTTGTACTTTAAGATGATTTCGAACGTTAGCCTTATATGAGAGATATGGTAAGTTATAGATCAAAGCTCATAGGCTAGGTGAAATATTGAACCGAAAATGACCAGTTTCAACAGGGTTCATTCTTGACCTATTAGAAGAAGACCATGTGCTAAATATATTTCATTGACTTATAAACAAAATTGATTACAAGATTTACATAAATAAACAGATGGACGGACGGATATCGTTAATTAGACTCTGGAAGGTAATGATAGTGTTTTGGTCTTCTAGTTTTAGTTAGTTTTTTTATGCGTTATAAATTTTTTTGTGTTATAAACATACCCCAACAACTAATAGTGGTGTAGGGTATACAAAATTTTAATAAGTGGTTGTTGAAAAGATCGCTATTTATGCATACAACATTAATTTGATCAATTCGTTTCAGGTTAATTCCTGAATAATCTGTCTGTTTATGAAATCTTTATTGGAATTTCAACTTGAAATGGGTTTATGAAAATCTAACAAAGAAAATTTGTTAAAAGATTGATATATTAGACTCTTAATTATATTTTTAGGCTCCTTAATAAATAAAAAACTGCTTTAATCGTTGCTTAGAAGTTCACGAAAATATTTAAATTTTCAAATTCAATTGTTGGATTTCAAAAACAGAAATCGAATACATAGAGCTAATTTATTGCTTTAGTTGAGAAGATGTTGTAAAATCAATCCGTGTTGGATTCTATAAACAGATTGTATAATTTTATTCCCACATTTAACATTTTTTAGCTTCGCACAAATTTAAAAGTTAAATTTGCGAATGAAAATTAAAATTCGTTTTAAAAATTAAGGTTAAATTTGTATAAAAAAATGTTATTATGAACGAATTAAGAAATTTACTTCATACTCTGCTTAAGACCCACAAAGTAAAAAAAGGGCACAGATGTTAAGGGAAATGTAGCAAATAATGTAAAAAAAAATCAAAATTTTGAAAATTAAAGCAAATAAATTTACAGATATAAGTATTCTCGGTAAAGATTCCTTTCAATCCTTACAAAGCATAAGTACTTAGAATTTTATGACCTGATCTTGCATCAAAAAAGTGATATCAAACATTCATATATTCGTTTAAATTTCAATTCAGCCCGAATTATATATTTGTCGGTACTGAAAAAATGCTGACCACATCTAATGTAATTTACTTTTGTGAGGCATTTAAATATCTGTTAAAAAGGAAAAATTGTTTGAAGTTCTAAGAATTTTCAGCTATTTGTTTTTTATTGAAATCTTTTAAAAATCATAAAAATTGCAAGTTAAATTGCTGTCATTTTGATTTTAAGAGAATTTATCATTTTATATTAAAATTATAACAAAGAAAATCGTTTATTTTAAAATAAACTGAAAACAAATTAAATAAGAGTGTTTCGGATCAAGAGTTTTACAACTAGTTGCAGAACGAATTAAAAAAAAATTAGCGCTTTTTCTACTCTGCTTAATACCCACAAAGTAAAAAAATTTAAGGGCACAGATGTTAAGGGAAATGTAGGAAATAAATAGCCTGGCGTTACGACCAATGATTTTTGTTTGAAATTGTCACCTACAGAACCTGTTTTTTTTATTTTACATTCCAAAGGACTATTTCCTAAAGATCACTTTTATTTTCAATTTAATTTTTTTATATTCGTTTTAAAATTATTAGAATTTATGAAATCTTTTTTATACAGGCTTTCTAAACAGTTCTTAGAAGTCATTCGAGAACCTATAATTTGTTCTCAGAAGTGATGTAGAAGTCATACAGAAGCACTATATTCCTAAAAACGAATTTAGAATCACAATTAGATTCTACTCCATTAGTGTCAGAATTGGTGGTTGTGATACCTCTAGTTCTGAGGATGTTATAAAAGAATCTGTAGTGGTTCTGGTTACACTAGTTCTCGAACTAATGATTTTAGGAAATGTTCCAAAATTTTCTTCGGAATTATTTATTTTAAACATTTTTTAAAACAAGAAAAAAACTAATTTGAATAAAAATTATCTTAATGAAATTTTAAAAAAAGTGTTGATTGCAAATAAATACATTGAGACAATCATTATTTTTCATTTAAAATGTATTCAGAGGTAATAATGATATTCCAAAATCCACAATGGTTAAGGTCATACTGACCACAATTTGTTGATAATAATTCCTTAATGATATAATGACACTTTGACACAATTGCGGTATAAAATTTTGACTCTGATTGATACTCTATTCCATTGGTAGGCACCCACAGTACTACTTTACAACTTGATCACCAACAAAAAACGTAAAAATTCGAAATAAATAGATAAATCGCAACACGAAAATTTTAAGAAAATTAAACATTTTTTTATTTCAGTTTTATACAGATCGACCAATCGATTTGTATGTATATCCTCTGTTAGTGCCTATCAATGCTCTATTCACACCAAATATTTTATTTTGTATATTGTTACAAATCTTGTAAAAAAATTAAAATATTTAATGTAGGGTTTTCAGAAACATAAAACAATTTGTCACAATTTCACTTTTTATAGTTTTTCATTTTATTTTACAATTTTAATGAGATGTAGTGGGATTTAAAGAAAAAAATGTAAAAGACAAGCAAGAACATGATGCATATTTGCTGTTATTATTTATGATGCCACACATGCCACGTTGCAGTCTTTCAATTTTTCATTTTGAAAAATACTTTATAAAGATGAAATAAAATAAAAAAAAATTAAAAAAAGTCATGTATTAATCTGTATCAGATTGTGCGAATTTCAACGCATATGTGCGTTAAGTACGTTTAATTGCTATTTCTGCTAAGATAAATGACAAATTGGGTGGTGACCCAATAACAAATTTGCTGATATATGGAAAAAAAGTATAAAAATTTCGCTTTACAATGGAGGAGGCCTTAAATAGGGGGGATTAAAATATAGAAAATTTTCTTAGCTTTTTTAAATTAATTTATTTCTTAAAAGCGAAATAGAAAAGGGACAGTTTTTTTTTTAAATTAAAAGGGATTATTATTATTGTTATTTTTTCAAAATTATTAAAATTATTTCTGTTTTAAAAACTAAATATGAAAGAAAAAGGAAGAAACAAAATTAAAATTATTCATTAATATAAATACTGACAAAACAATGGAAACTTAGATATTATTTTAACAAATATGGTCTGAAGTTTTGAATAAGTCAGTATTTTATTCGGTATCCTTTGTTCTTAAGTTTTGCTTCACAACAACGATACATTGAATCAATTAAAGAGTCAATAGTCTCTTTTGAAATATTTTGCCATTCCCTTATAACCGCAACCTATATATCTTCCTTTCTGGTGTAATTTTGAGTCCATATTTTGCGATCTACTATTTCCCATAGATTTTCTATGATAGAATAGAATACGTATCTCATTGAATTGTAACCACTCAGTTACAATTCTAGAGGTGTGTTTGGGGTCATTGTCGTGTTGGAATCTCCAAACATGCGGCATATTTTCCACAACGTATGGATACATTACATCGTTTAAAATTGTTCTGTATCCTATACCAGTCATAGTATCTTTTATAATATGAATTGGACCCATACCTTGGCCTGAAAAACATCCCCAGACCATAATATTGCCACTACCAAACTTAACTGCCGTTTTAGTATATTTTGGATCAAATCTCTTTCCCTTTGCTCTCCCATCGCTGCCCCTTAAATTTGGATTGATTTAAAATAGGACTGTCTGTCTTGTCCAATTTAAATGATCTCTGGCAAATTGAATTCGAGCTGAGCGATTCTTTTTAGAAATAAGAGGTTTTTTCACAAGACGAAAACAACCGAGACCAGCCTCATTTGCCCTGCGGCTAACTGTTCCAGCACTAATTTCCAATTTTAGATTATTGACCACCCTCCGGAGGAGTAAATATTTGTCATTTCTTAAACTCTCTTGCTATAAGATTATCCTGTCTTTGTGTAGTTTTACGAGGTCTTCCACCAAGATGTTGAGTTTTCCAAAACCTGTCTCACGAAATTTGTTTATAATTTTCGAAACTCTTGACTTATTAATTAAATATTTATCACAGATAGTTTTTTGTTTTAAAAGCAACACTAAAATCATTTATAATTTTAATTTTTAAATCTTCAGAAATTTTCGTTAACTATTTTCGTTAATTAATTATTATTATTATTATACGTAAAGATTACAAAAAGAAGTTATGAATAATTAT
>MINK01188151.1:0-15851 GCA_001735545.1 Phormia regina
CCAGACGGACGGACGGACATCGTTAAATCGACTCAAAAAGTGATTCTGAGTCGATCGGTATACTTTAAAATGGGTGTAGGAAAATTTTTTCTCTGTGTTACAATATTTGCACAAACACATAATACCCCAACCACCTAACTTGTTTACAAAAATAGTATAAAGTTTTTAAATAAATTCGGTGCTCACACACAGCAACTTACTTGTCTTAGAGCTAAGTTTATAGAAGAAAGAGAGAGAGAGAGGAGAAGAGGCTATAAAAATTGCTGTGTGTGAACCCCGACTAAAAAGTTTTCACAGAAAATATTTCCAGCAAAATATTTATATGATAACTGTAGGGCGGCTTATTGAGAGTCAAAAGGGTAATTGTTATGAATATAATTTTTTTTTTTTCAGTTTATTTGTGATTTTCGTTTAAAGATTATACTGGTTATTTTAGTGTTACTCAAGAACGGTGTGTACGATTGACATAAGAGATAAATTTATTTTATATATATATATTTTTTTTTAATTTTTCAATAAACGTATAAAATATATATCCTATTTTATTAATAATAAATTTTTAAATTAATAAATTAATTTTCCTTTCAGGTATAAATAAACGACGTTCAAACGAAGTTTAATATGAAAATCAGGGTAAGTTTAAATAGAAATATTATGAAATACTTAAAACTTTAATTGATTTAAAAATGTATTAAAATTATTTAGCAAGGACTCTAAATTACTATTTTTGTCTTCAAAATAAAAAGTCTTGCAATTTTTACTCAGGAATACTTATAATTAACCCTTAAACGCATAAAAAATATGGTTAAAAAGTAGAGAAAAATAATTTAATTTATAAACCAATAGCTAAACAAGTAATAATTTATAGTATCCTTATGAATATTATATGTTTTAATTTTAACCTCTATATGATGATCCATATATGGTATGCTATGTATTCAAGGGTTAATATATTTTGTATAGAATATAATTAAATCCATGTTTTGAATTTCATTAAAAGACATTTTGTGGGCAACTTATGACTTAAAATACTTTTAAACTTTAGTTTTTCTTTTTTATTTTTTGAACTTTTTGATTTTTTAAACTTACCTTAATACAACAACAATCAGCCATGATTTAAACGAAATACTAAAATAATAAATGATATCTCCTTCCCTTAGATTTCCACCAATGACAGCTTAATTATATTGACCAATAAAAAAAAATTTAAAATAAAACCACTGGCTAGTGGATTTTATAATAAATTAAAGGAAAAGAAAATAAAAATTATCTGAAAAAAAGGAAAAATAAATATAATTAATTAAATAGGAAATAAAATTAAAAATTACATTTAATAAAATACATCATAAAGCAATTATTAAATAAGGATTTTCCTTAAAATATATTTGCAATATTTTCATCATTTAAAAGGATCTTTTAAACAACATATTAATTTTTTTGTTTCTTTGATAAACTTACCACTTTTATTTTGATGATATTTAACGTGAGCTTTTGCTCGCTGCTGCTTGCCTTTTCTTGTATAGATATATAGATGTATGTGTAAGTGTCGTTTATCCTTTTGATGATTCAAATAAAAAAATCAAACAAAAAAGGAAAAATCTGTTTCTTAGAAACAAATTAGGCAGGCAGTTTGTTTTTTTTTTCCTTTTTCTTCTCTTGTTGTATTCTATTTTCTAAGATGATTTTTTTCTTCTTATTAATATTTTTCTTTCTTTGACGCTTATTCGCTTTAAACTCAATAACGGAAAGAAATTATAAAATGCCTTTGCTAGAAAATATGCATTTTGTTTGTATGTAGAACATAAAAGTAGACGTTGAAAAAAAGTGTTTAAAGAAAAAGAAAAAAAGTTGTTTCTTTTTTTTTTTTTAGAAAATTGTTGTAAGATTTTGCCACGGTCTGCAGATCTGTAAAGATACAAAAAGAAATTAAGTATAAGAATATTTATTGTTAATTAAGCAGAAATATTTGAAAATCACTTTTATTATACGAGAGTTATAAAGAAAGTTTAAATGAATTTGTTTTTTTCATAAAAAGATTTATTTTTTTATTGAACTTATTTATAGTTCTTGTACAAAATGACCTAATTTATTGGTAATTTACAAAATGTATGTCTTAAAGGAATAGAGGGAGAATTTTAGTCTGCTTGCTTACAGTACACACTGTGCTAGAGGGGGTCGAAAATGGTGCTTTTATTAAAAAAATTCATATTTATGTTTTAATGTTGACGTTTTTTTATTTGATTATAAAGCAAAAATTTATTTTTTAGGTTTTAAATTTTTTTGTCAGAATTGTCCATTTGTCCGCATGTTTGTATATTAGACTTAAATGGGCAAAAATGGTGATTTAGAAAAAGTACTTTTTTCCTAAATCTCTTTACTGATCACATTTAATTTTTTAATTTTGTTATTAAATTTATATTTTTTTTAGTAAGTAAAAAAATAATTTTTAAAATTCTAAAATATTTTTTATTCTAAATATTTTTTATCAAAATGGTAGTGTCCGTCCTTCCGTCTATCTGTGCACATATTTGAGTTAAATGAGTCGATAATGATACTTACTTGAAGGGAAAGTTATATTAATATTTGTATTTTTAATGATCGCATTTGCTTTCATTCGTTGTTAACTAAAAAAATTATTTTTTAGAATTTTAAGATTTTTTTTGACAGATTTATAATATCCGTCCGTCCGTCTTTCTGTATATTAGAGTAAAATGGATAGAACATTATGTTTAATTCAAAAAAGGATTATATCAATAACTTAACGATGACGTTTAATTTTCCTATTTGTTAGTAATTTTCCATTTTTTAGTAAGTAAAAAAACATTTTTAAAATTCTAAAATATTTATTGTCAAAATTGTAATGTTCGTCCTTCCGTCCATCCGTGTATATATTTGGGTTAAATGGGACGAAAATGGTGCTTATTTTAGGGAAAGGTGATATAATTATTTTAACTTTTAATGATCACATTTGTTTTCATTCCTTATTAACTAAAAATATACGTTTTTAAAATTAAAAAAATTTTGACAGATTGATAATATCCCTTCGTCTGTCAGTATGTTAGAGTAAAATGACAATGAGGAAAAAGTAAAATGACTACTGTAAAGATCACATTAAATTTTTGTATTTATTAGTGAATTTATATTTACTGGTAAATTAAAAAAACACATTTTAAAATTTTTCAAAAATTTTTTTTTGTAAAAAATGTCCGTCCATACGTCTATATATTTGGTTAAATGACTCGAAAATAGTGCTTACTTCAGGGAAAGGTGATATTAATATTTAAATTTTTAATGACCACTTTTGTTTTCATTATTATTCAATTCAATATTAAGTAAAAAATTTATTTTTAGACTTTAATTTTTTTTTGGCAGATTGAAAAAATCCGTCCTTCCGTCTGTATATTAGAGTTAAATGGTTAAATAAATTATGCTCAATTTAGGAAAAGGTAATATAAATATTTTAATGATAACGTTTAATTTTGCTATTTGTTAGTGAGTTTCTATTTATTAAAAAAAAAAAAAACATTTTTAAAATTCTAAAATATTTTTTGTCAAAATGGTAATGTCCGTCCTTCCGTCTATAAGTGTATATATTTTGGGTTAAATGAGGCGAAAATGCCGCTTACTTCAGGGAAAGGTGATATTAATATTTTTAATGATCATGTTTTTTTTTTATTCAATATTAAATAAAAAAATATTTTTTTAGAATTTTAAAAATGTACAGATTGATAATATCCGTCCGTCCGTCCGTCTGCATATTAGAGCTAAATGTTACAAAACTCAGGAGAAGGTAAAATCAATACTTAAATGATCACATTTATTTAATTCTATTTATTAGTAATTTTCCTTTTTTTAATAAATAAAAAAAAAATAATTTCTAAAATTCTGAAGTGTTTTTTGCAAAATATTAATGTCCGTCCTTCCCTCTATCCTTCTATATATTTGGATTAAATGTGCCGAAAATGATGCGTACTCCAAGGAATGATGATATTAATACTTTGATATTTATATATAATTTTTATATTTAGTGAGAAGTAAAACAAAAAATATTTTTTGCAATTTTAGGATTTTTTTGTTAAGAAATATAATGTCCGTCCTTCCGCCTAACTTTTTAATAATTTTTGCATATTTGTCAATTCAAAATCGTTTAGTTTTGTTATTAATTAAGTTATTATTATGAAATTTTAATTTAATATTAACAAATTGTTCTTAAAATAATATTTTAAATAGATTCCTACTCTTTTAATCCAAAATTCCAGTTTGGGAAAATTTTGTTTCAAAAATTTACTTTTTTTCAGTTATATGGTCGTTATAAGAGTCGTGACTTATTAAATATTTTAGTGTGTTTAGCTTACGTATGTAGGTTTAAGTATAATCAGGATATTTTTATTTTTAATTCCAGCTTTGACATGTTTAAGTTGCAAAAAATAAAAAAGTAAAAATTTTAATTAACGAAATTTTGATGGGACTAGCGGGAAGACTTTGACCCCAACTGCCTTCCAATTTATTTTACATGCATTTTTTTTTACAAGCATTTTTTTGGAACAGGAAAATAAATGTATGATCCCGAGGAAAGATATGGATTTTAAAGTAAAAACAATTTACCACCTTTTAAAAAAAATATACAATTTTCTAAATTTTCTATTTCTAAATAATATAACATTTTATCTAAAACATATAGGTATATATTCCTTACACAAAAATTATTTAGAATTTTATACAGAATCGACTCAAACTGAGCCCTGCAAATAAAAGAACTAAAGTGCTAAAATTGGTAAAAATGTTACTTTGGTCCAAATATTTTATAAAGTAAAGAGATATCTCACACATACAAGGCATACGTTGTGTAAAAAGTAATAAGGAGTATCTATAAGCAAAATTTTGTTTAATCAAATCATAAAAGAAATTTTGACCATTTTTTAATTATCATATAGGAGGTGACTAATTTTGGGGATCTACGCCTTCTCTCCCAGAGAAGCTAAGAATCTGTGCTCCTTTAAATCAATGAACATACATGTTAGAGTTGTCCTTGTTAAATTTCATTCAAATAAATTCAGCAGTTATAAAGTTACAGACTTGTGAAAAACAAAGTCGTTTGGGGACCACTGTGCGACATTTTATCATAAAATATATTCAGATCATTATGGCACTTACAGGTGGTTTATTGAACTTATCATAACTCATTTAAATGGGTTTGGCCAAATTTTTTCAAATTTATTTTGAAAAATGTTGATTCTTTACTTTGCATGCAAACAGATGGACAGACATCGATAAATCAACTCAGAAAGTGTTTCCAATGCCCCTATACGTTATATCGATTTTAAGGTCCGTCTGTAGGCGGAAACTAGTTACAATTAATTTTTATTTATTTATTTATTTTTTTAATTTATTCGTTAGAGTTACATGGTTTAGGACTTTAAAATTCTCTAGAATTTCTAAAGCATATTTTAGGGGTTAATTTTTTACAGTAAATATATGTAAATCCTTTGAACTAAATAACGTCATAAATTGTTATTATTTAAGACAAAAACCTAACAGACTTAAGCGTCATAGAGAATAATAAAATAAAACTCAATAGCATTTCAGATGGAAATAGTCATACATTATAATGGATTTCTAAGGATTTATTTCTCTGCTTTAAAAATATCCTTTACAAACACCTCAATTATCCAAATATTTCCTGAATATATAAGTTTTAATAAAATTCTTATTTTGATTTTGATTCAATTAACTTTTTTTTTCAATTCCAAATTCATTACTAAATATATTGGCTTAAGAAATTCCCTTACAAAAGGATTTAATTGAAATAAAACTTTTATTAAGACTTTTAACTGCATTCTTTGCTCAAAAATTCCTTTTGTTTTATTTCTTCTTTATTTCGTTTACCTTTAGAAAAACTTAATTTCATTTCATTTCTTATTAAAGTTTTACCAGTTTGTTTAAACTTTTATTGGATATAGTTGAAAATTGATTTCTTTTGTGCGATGGCTGAATGCTTTGTAAAGAAATAAATTTTTGTTAAATGACCAAAAAAAAAAGAACATAAGAATATAACGAAAAGAAACATACAATTGAGGAAACTATAACTGAAAAGAGACATAAATAAAAGTGGCGATTTGTGCGAGGCACAGTGGTTACAAAAAGCGTTTTTTTTTTTTTTGGAATTAATTCAGTAACTAAATAACTGTTAGAGGTATCTTAATAAAATTTCATATGGCCAGAGCTGAGTTATTTTTTGAATTCATTTAGAGGAGTATAGGCCCTTACAGGTCAGGGGTGGAATAGGGTGACCCTACAAAGTTGCCCTTCTCGGGTATATAATTTCATGTACTTATATATGTATATTTCAATGTGTTTTTATACATAATTTTCTGTTACTTTGAAACCGTTAAGTATATTTCAATGAAATTTTACACAATTATTTTTGAGGTGTTTTCCAAATGTTTTGTAGAAACACAAGTATCTATCTGATCTGTGGATTGAAGAAGAACGTCCGAAACTGGTCAACTCCTTTAATGATATTTTATTTAATATCCGAAGTTCTCAATTTTTGAGGTCCTCTTTCATGCTCTAAGATTACCTAGAAACTTGTGCTTCTCTAAAATAGCTGGAAAATACCTCAGTAATAACTATGTGAAATTTTATTTTAATATATTTATTCGTTCAAAAGTTACTAAAAATTATTTAAAAAATAAAATGCTGCAACACACATTTAGTATAGAAATTAAGGAAAATGTGCACATTACGCTGATTACGCACATTACGTTTGAAATAGTTTTTAAACGATTGTGTAAAGTATTTATGCAAATATTTGGTGTCATTGGAAAGAGTTTTACTTGAAAATTAATAAAATATAAATAACAATGTATTAAAGATAACTTTTTTTTTATTAAATATATTAAAAAACGAAAAAATTTTGTATTTAGTGTTATTTTTCGAAAAAAACTTAATATTTGAACTTAAATCAAATCTACATTAATTAAGCTATCATTGATAAATTATGTTATAATATAAAATATATTGTCCTTAAAAGAAAAAAGATAAATATATTCCTATTTGCTTACTTCGAAATACTCAAAATTTCAATGAGGGCAAAACTTTCTCAAAAATTAACTTTTTTCATTGAAATTGCCACCCTGTCGTTAAAAGGGGCCACAGTCAGAAAATATTTTTTGGGTGTATACCTTGCATATAGGGCTATAAAATTAAAATAATTTTAGGTTGATCCCACCTTGGCGATTTGAAAAGATAACAAAAAAAGAAAGAAAATAATAAATTCCAAAATTGACAAAATTTGGATAGGGCTCCTGGGCAACACTTTGTCCCAAACTTCTTCGTATTTACTTTATACGCATTTAAATTAATATATCTTTTGAAAACATTAAAAAATTTTAAAGCCCAGAACAAAAAACTGATTTTATCACTGTTTAAATATTGCCACCTTTTTGGAAAAAATCCTAAAAATATATTTTTTTTAAAGTTCCAACTTTAGATTAATATAACTTTTTAACGGCTTCTTATAATTATATGATTCTTGCAATAATATTATTTAGAATCTTATGGAGAATCTGCCAAATATTTTAGAAAAATTTTGAAGGCAATATTAAGACCAAGATAACAAATAATCTAAAAAAAAAATATGAGGCTTAAAATGAGGTCAAAATTTATTTCGACACGAATATCTCTTAAACTAAACCACATAACTTATACGTGAAAAATGTATATTTTGTAGAGATTTATAAAGACTATCAATGTGTAAAATTTCTTTTCTGTAGTAACATAAATAAATTTATAGTGATTTTTTAAACAATGACATAATCGAGATGGGCAGCTTTGGAGGGACAACCACTTGCCCCCTGACCTTTTAGGGATCTGTACTCCTTCGAGTCATCGCAAAAACACCTCAGCTCTGATCATGTGCAATTTTATTGAGCTACCTCTAACGGTCTTTTAGTTACAGAATTATTCAAAAAAAAAAAAAAAAACGTTTTGGAACCACTGTGCATAGCTTATACTACGAAAAAAGACTTTTGAAAATTGTCTTAACTACTTCAAAATATGATTCATAAAATCCTGCTAAAACCTCTACATAACACAATCTATTGTCCTTAATGGTTGGTGGTCAGCATGACTTCAACGTATGATTTTAAACTCCTAACAAAACCTGTTAACTTTCATATGAATAATTGCATTTATTTTCTTTAGGTATGAATGTAGTGGTGTGGTTTTATGTTTTGTGGTAAATAGTGACTGACTGAATGAATGTTTTACCTTATGCAGAAAACTTTTTCTGTGTCTTATGTGGCATAAATTGACCACTACTCTAGTGGTTTGTGGCTAACTTTGTTTTGTGTTTTAACTGCAACTTTAGATAAATGTATTTTAATCAGTTTATGCAATTGTAGAGAGTTTAAAGCTTTATTGCAATAAAATGGTGGCTAGAAAATATTAATCTAAAGCAGTCACCTTGATGGGTTGGTTTAGCATCTTGACACGCATTTAAATTTTTTAAATATTTTTTGCGCTACTTTTTTAAGTTTAATGATAAATTTTTTCTATAGTTTTCCATTTCTTAACCTTATCTTTTTGTTAAAAGTTACAGCATACTTTTAGGGTGGCTCATTCTGCATGAAGCAAGAATAAAGTCTGATTGATGTTATCTACTCACACTGATATAAATTCGTCATTCTTTAGTTTACTGACATGACATGAACGCATTTTTTTGTTTCTATAGAAATATTTAAAATTTATGAAAATATTCTGCTTATTTCCAAAAAAAAAAAAAATATTTTTTGTTTTTTAACTATTTTTTTATCACTATGTAATGCTGCTACGAATTGCAGAGTTTGTTTGGGGCTGCCATATTTTGCATTAAAGTACTCAAGCATAGTTTGGTCCAAAAAGCATCAGCAGAAAAAAAATCAAATGAAAAATTCTATGTTTCACGTATTTGCAGCAACAAATATATAAAAACAAAATAAATAAAAGTTTCACTAAAAAATCACTGCAGAGGAAGTCTCTGACAAACTAAAAAACAACACATAGCATAACGAAAAATAATATTAAAAAGAAAAAACTAAAACAGAAATAAAAGTTACAAGAACAAGTGATACAATGAAGTACAATTTCCACTAAAATTGTGAAAAACAACAGATGATACTGAAAAACATTTATTCATTCATTCATTTCTTGTTTTCGCTATTTTTTTCCCAACTCTTAATACGAGTGTATAACTGATAAACACAGCAACATCAGGAAAAATTAAAAAAAAGGAGGAAAAACTTTTTAGATTTTTTCACATTTTTTTTTTGTGCAAATGAGCAAAATGTTGTTAAATGAATGAATGGATGAATAGAAAATTTTGTAATGAGAAAAACGCTCAAGTTACATAAAAAAGAGAAAGAGAAAAAAAGTGAATTGAAAATGTTACATGAATATTAAGGATATTCACAGATATAATTAAAAGCAAATTATATGAAATTAAAAAAAAATATATTGGAAAAATTCAATGTCGGGGAAGTTGAATAAAACTTGGCAAAACTATTATAATGAACCTTTCAATCCTTTACCATATTACACACAAATAATAAAATTTTCGCCTTAAAGTATGCTTTAATCGCTTTTGTTCACATTTATAAATCTACATTACGCTAAAGGCCCTGAAGGAACATTTTGTCATGTCCTGGTTAGTTAGCGACTATGAGAAGACTCTTAGGGGATCGATGAGCAATTACCATATTAGACTCTGCTGGGTACCGGGTCATTGCGAGAAAACTGGCAATGAAGCTAGAAACGGCTCAGCTTTCTATGGAGCTGTAAGTGAATATGGTGTAATACCACCTCTAGGCTTTACTTCAGGTTAATTAGAGAGTGCATTCGGATAGAACCAATAATGCCTGGAGACGTGGAATGGACTGCAGATTATCAGAGGCCTAAACTTGATATGGCAGATATAAATTTACTATTAAACATGAAAAGGGAAATTGCATCATTGTCCAATAGGGAAAATGACAGGGAATTAGAAGAAAGATTCCTGCGTTCTTTGCAGAATATGCGAAGATACCCAGCAAAAACTTGACTTCCAATTTTAAAAGCAACAGCTTACTGCATGCATTACATTGTAGCCTTATTCGCCACTCGCAGNNCATATTGTTTTCGGTTACAAGACACGTTATTTAGTAGGCGAAGTTTTTGCTGGGTAATGATGAAATACAGACGGTGGAGCATATTATATATCACTGGCCATGTCTACTACTAACAGTCAAGACTTTTTGATTTAATTAGTATTTTATTGCAAAAGTGAATAACATTTTAATATGAGAAAGAAGAAAATTTATAAATTTAACGCTCCATTGTATTGAGATTACAAAAATATTAAAAGAATATTTTAAACAAATAATTATGCTTTATTTTATCTGTTTTTAACAACAATTAAATTTCCTAAATTGTAATTTTAAAATTTGATTTAATCGCTTTTTTTCCAATTTTCACACTGTGTGGGACGGATGGATGCACAGACATTGTAAATTAAATTTTTATGTCCATAATGACCAGAATTTTTATATTTAAAGATATCCAGAAGAGTTTTTTTATATAATGATACATTCGTTGTTATCTAAGAACTACAGATAATATTAAGATTATACATAAAATTGTACATAATAATAAGGACATATGCAATGATATCTACCTTTAACAAAAATAATAATAAGATTATTTCTTTATTAAATTACCTTTTGAGGCAATTTTCTTTTAATTACCATTTTTATAACCAACACTGGTTATAAAAATCGCAACTTAATTTAAATTTTTATTACATATTCCTTCAATTTCATTACTGTTCAAAGTTTAACTTCCGATCATAAAATCTAAGCCACAATACATAAATACAATGTTAGGTGTATGTGTAAATATATTAATGTATGAGTATGAGTATAAATAACAGTAAATTCATAGTTAAATTATACAACAATACTTTGCATATTTTAAAGCGTTGTTGCCTTATACCTCAGCTCAGAAACATTGCGGCCATATAATAACTAAGTATTTGAGTGAAAATTTATGTTTATTGGTATAGGTACTATAATATTGTGTATAGTTGCAGTAGTAGTGTTGAAAGCTTTAAAGTAATAAAGCTTGTTTAAGGTAGTTTAATAAAAAAATACAAAAAAAGGAAAACCAAAAAGAAATTGAAAAAAAACCAAGTGTTGCACAATTAATATTTAAGTGTTTTAAACTTTTCCACTCTTATGTTGGCAATTGTGTTTTGTTCAAATAAATGCATATGTATGTGTGTATATGTAAGTGGCATAATTGTACAAAATTATTTTGCATATTGTGCTGCAAACTTATAACTTTTACTTATTTTTTTGATTTTTAAAAATTTATTCATATGATTTTACTTAATTTACAAAAATAAATTGTTCAGGTCTATTACATTCTCTATTTGCCACTGGCAAAGAAAATATAATAAATAAAATTGTTGTTAAATTTTGACCTTTTAATCCAGAGGAGAGGATTTTTTTACATATTGAAACAAAGTTATTTGTTGCAATTTTGTTTATTTCATAATAAATATGATTTTTTTATATATTTTTTTAATTAAAAAATCGAGGTGCTTGTATTATGAAATTGTTGAAACAATTTTTTTGTATTTTATTTTTCATTAAAATAAAAACAACTTTTACCTACGTTTTCTAGGTAAATTGGTGTTCGTTAGAGTTTCTTTTTATTATGAAAAATAGCGAAAAGTTTTATGTGTGAATTAAAATTGGCCAATATTTTAGTTTTTTTAATAAATCAGTTGAAAATAAAAAGTTGCATTCAATTTTCTAGATAAAATTAATGAGAGTAGAATAAATTTTAAAATTAATTATTACACAGAGTTACAAAAAAAAAAAATGCGGTTCGGAATTTCTCTGTTGATTTGGATTCATGAATGATCTTAATAAGTACTAAGCTTATTATCATTATTATCCGCAGTAAAATTAATATTTTTTTGGATCCTGGTAAGAAATAATGACATTAGGACCATATTCGTCCATCCATATTTCGGTTGAAATATCGTTTTTGAAGTTCACCAGTCATACATAATATATGTATATCATATGATTGGAATTTTTTCGAGAATTTTGCTTTCAGCAAGATCAATTTGTAAATGTGTTAGTTGAAATGGAGTTTATGAAGCCCATCGAAGACTGACATTCATAAAATATATATCAAATGATTGGAAATACTTTCGAAAATTTTGCTATTGAATTTCAGCAAGATCGGTTAATAAATGGTGGAGATATGCTTTAAAAAGGGAAGGGAAAAAGGAAAATTTCCCTCCCCAAAATAAAAATGTTTAATGAAAAATCTGCGCTAAATCATAGAGTTAAAGGAAATAGCTAAGAAAATCATTCGATTTTCCTTCCCCAAAAGCTTGAGCTGTATCCGCGCCTGATAATATGTATACCAAATGATCAAAAATGCTTTAGAGGATTTTTCTATTAAATTTCAACAAGATCGGTTTGTAAATGTTTCGATTAAAATGGAGTTTATAAAGCCCATCGATAACTGATATATGTATATAATATTAGAATATATAATGATTGGAAATTCCTTCGAAAATTTTGCTATTGAATTTCAACAACATCGGTTTGTAAATATGTCGGTTGAAATGGGGCCTTTAAGGCCTGCCGATAACTGATATACACATATAGGTTTTACGAAGCCCGCCGATAACTGACATATAAAATATATATACCAAATGATCGGAAATATTTTTGAGAATTTTGTTATTGAATTTTAGCACGATCAGCTTGTAATATGTCGGTTGAAATGGAGATTTTGAAGTCTACCGATAACTGACATATAAAATATATATACCAAATGACTAGGAATACTTTCGAGAATTTTTCTATTGAGTTTCAACATGATCGTTTAATAAATTGTGGAGATATGCTTCAAAAACGACTTTTAAACATGTATTTCATGTATTTCATTCCTGGATTATTCTATTAACTTCCTTTTATGCAAAGAAGTTTCGAAAATTTTGTTGTGAATTTTCAAGCCAAAAAGAAAACAGTCATTTCCATAATAACAGATATGGAGCAAAATGTATTTCTGATTTTTTTAAAGCCCTTGTTTAAGATAAAGATTTTTATTTATATACAGATTGGGCATAAATATTTTTACAAAATTTAAATTTTTTTATTCGTTTATGAACAAACGAGTTATGGGTTAAAAATGAAAAAAAAAATGCTCACACAAACATGTATATTAAGCATTGTAAAGTAGATTTATAACTGCAAAACTATAAATGCATACTTTAAGGCGAAAATATTATTTGTTGATAAGATGGTGAAGGGTATAAAAAATTCGACATTGCCGTATATAGACCTCAATTTAATTTGAATTGATTTTACTTTTCGCAAATAAATTGCAATTTGTAAAATTATTAGAGTTCCCACCATATATTAACGCATATCTCGTTAACGACTTATCCGATTTTGTTGAAAAGAATATCAAAGAATTCTCACTAAAATTGTCTTCTAGTAATATTCACACTACTTTTTTGCAAGGCCAACAGTTATCGAGATATTAAGGCTATAATAAAAAAAAATTGAATTTTTTAAAAAATTTTAAAAAGAAAAATCTTATTTTAAAAATTCATAAAAATTCTAAAATGTTAAAAACTCAAAATTTTTATTATATAATCATAAAGATAATTTTATTGCAAATAAATCGAGATATATTTGATTTAAATCAATGCATAAACCTCGATTTTATTCATAAATTAGTGATACTACTTTGTTAAAAATTTCATAGAAATATTAAAAAAAATCATGTTTGGGTATTTTCACTTAATTGTGAATAAAATCAAAATTATTGCAGTGATTTTAATGAAATTTACTGTGATTTATTTGCTATAAATTTGTTTTTATGAATCAGGAATAAAAAATTAAATTTTAAATATTTTGAAATTTTTGTGATTTTTTGAAAAAAAATTATTATTATATATTCTTTTTTTTAATTTTTTATTTTTTAATTTTCAGAAATAAGTCTTAATATCTCCTTAACTGTTAGTTGTATTAAAAAGAAATAAAAGAGGGACTTAAAGACAATTTTTAGTTGAATATTGTGAAATTTTTGAAGACAAAATCAGACCAGTTGTTTTCGAGATATTTTTCAATATATAGAGCAAGCTGCTTAATTTTAGAAAAAGCAATTTATCGCAGAAATTAAAGTCAGTTTAAAGAAGAGTGAATTAGAGACTGAGTTATTTTAATAAAATTTTACATTTTTATTATAAAATTTAAATTAAAAAACTAAATTAAATTTGTTTTAAAAATTCAGGTCATTTAAAAATATTTTTTTTTTATTTTAACTTTATTTATGTCATTCCCCTACAATTTAAAGTCTTAAAATGTTTCATTAAAATGTCAATAAACTTTCTAAAAAAAAATAATAATAATAATAATAATTGTTAACTTGCAATTGACTGATAATAACATTTAAAAATAAATACTAAACAAATGTTATATATAATTAACATGATTTGTTTTAAAGGAATTTTATAATATTTATCATAATTTTCATCTACAAGTAATTAATTTATTTTCAAACATTTTGCTATAAGTTAGCCTCTAGGCAATTGGAGACAAGAATTTAATGTTTGTAATTAAAAATAAGTAATTAACTCTTATTAAATATATTTGCTGCTATATTTTAAAACATTTTTAATAATAGAAAATATTAGAAATATTTAATAAGTAATTTTGTTTGTTATATGTTTTTAAGGTTATTTTTGTGATTAAGTAACATGCACGAATACATATTAACGGTGATTTTATGCATCATTTCTATATTATATTCTCAAAGACAATTAAATTATTTTCACGTTTTCAATTAAATTTTTATGTATTATATTTAATTGTTATACAGTAAGTTTTTTCCCTTAACGTCATATCAAATTAAAAATTTTGTTTAGCTACACATTATAGGAGGGTATACATGTTTTAATGAGTGATATGATATAGATAAGAATATCTTGATAACGTTGGAAGGAATATATTTTGTTAGATATTGCAATGCAAATAATTAAAAAAGTATTTTTTTTAAATATTTGTATTGGCGGGAGATTTTTTAAATGTTAGCGCTTTTTTTCCTTTTGGTGATTTTTCATTTTAATGATTTTTTGAGCCATTTTTACCAAAATAATAAACTTATTTTCCTTTTTATTTTATATAAAGAACAAACACATATAGAACAACATAAAGAACAACACATATTCTTTTCGTTTTAAAGATTTTAGTAGGACCTCTAGAAGAACATAATTATTTTGACTCTACTCTCTATATGAGTAGAGAAAACCTAAGTATATTTTGTGATTTTTTTTTTCAAATTACAAACGAATTGTTTTGACCTATAGTAGAGGATATACAAAGATGTTTTAATTTTAGAGTATGTAAAATCCACCACAGCTAAACTAACTTGTTTTCGATTAATTTTATTGTGTAACACAAGAAAATTTCACAACAAAAGTAGAAAAATTTCCGGTAGATTTCAATTACATGCAGTCAAGTCTACCCATATTCATTTCATTCCGAATGCAATTAATCATTTTTATATTTTACGATTGACTGTTTATTAGTGTAATTAATTTTAATAAGAAAAATATGTAAAGAGGCGAACATAAAATTTTCCTAGAATGTAATAATGATGTGGGAAATGATTACTATAATTTTAAAGACAAAAATCGCCGAAATAAATAAAAACTGAAAATTGTGAAAAAGTCTTGAAATTACAAAAACAAAAAAAAAGTTTGATAAATAAATAATCATAAAAAAATAAAAATCGAGACCATA
>MINK01188152.1:0-10984 GCA_001735545.1 Phormia regina
TATATATATATATATATACATATAGGATTCTAATAGTGCTTTTTTCTTGAACACTATTAGCGCCCATTTTCTACCCATTTAACCCAATGTATAGACAGGACTAATTTGCCCCAAAAAATCGCAGTATTTTTAAAATTCATTTTCTTACTAATTAATAAAGAACAAAACAAGTTGTGATTATTAAAATATTGATATCGCCTTTCATTTAATTATGCAGCCATTTTAGAATGTAAAGACAGGCGGACGGACATTGCCATTCTGCCAAAAATTCAAGAATTTTAACAAATTAATTTTTACTAATAATTAATAAAAAATTAAATCATGAGCATTAAAATACGTTTTTACTAAAGTCGGATGTACAGACATTATCATTCTGTCAAAAAAAATCTTAGAAGTCCCAAAATACATTTATTACCTAATATTAAATATAAAAATAGATCCTGATCATTAAAATATTGATATCCCTGAATTAAGCTCCATTTTCGACCCCCTTTTCCCCCAACGTGCAACGTATTAAATGTAAACTTTAGTAGCTGTATATTATTTAAATTATGCACAAACAACAAATTGCACAAAAGCATACCTGTAAATGTGCAACCTATCAGAAAATGGTATCCAATCCAATTTGGGCTGCTCACCGCATTGTTGACCAATAACTGCAAATATTTCTCCTATTTTTGATAAGCTTTCGGAGAGGGATTTGGTACCAGATGTGGGCGCACGTCTTTCGTCAATACCAATAGCACGTGATAAATCAAGTAGACCATCACTAATGCGCTGAAACTCTTTTTTTGACTGAGTTTGATATCGTTTGGTCATATCATTAGAAATAGCTAACAAATTTCGCACAGATAAATCCATGGAATGAATAAACTGAGAGCAACTTTCCATTTGCGAATCAACATAGGATTGTAGTAATTGCTTCTCCGGAGGTGATATAGCCCAACAATAAGTAATACCTACATAAGTGTCGCGTTCAGCTTTCCTTTTTCCCATTTTCCAGACTTTTTCATCCGTACATGTTAAGAAATGGTGCCAAACCTCGCACCTTGATAATACAGGGTGTCGACATACCCAATCAACAAATTCTTGTAATTGTACGCGACGATGTTCAACAAACTGTTCTTCATATCTTCCGGAAATTTGTTTGTCAGGTAAAGGTGGAATTGGAATTAAGCAAAACTTGTCAACTAATCTTTCATGTAACCAATCAAAATGTTTATAACGACGAGATACCTGAAAAAATAACAAAAAATAAAACGGTTGTTTTAACACATATAATTATCATACAATAATAAAATTTCGCGCGTAGCTGTCAAACTGTTTTTGAATTTATGTGCTACAAAATATAAGCAATAGTTGCCTTATTATATATTAGTATTAAGAATATAGTTTTTAAATGTAAATTTTTCGTATAGTTAGTAATAACATCATTTCATTCATTTCTGTATATATTCGTATAATTTTAGCTTTAACAAATTAATTTTTTTTTATTTACTTTTGTAAAGAAATTATCATATGTAAATACACATATGTATTTTTATTGACACTCGTTGATGTAAGAAGAACATCCAGCAACTTTTTAACCCTAAAACACTAATGAACATAAATTTCACGTACATATTTGTTCAAATCCTTACTACTATCTTGTTTACACTACCTTGTATATAAACGTAGCGGTAAAATATTTAAAAAGAAGGTATAAAAAAGTTACTATGTAAATTTTACGTATAGTTAGTATAACGGTATAAATTTAAATTCGGAAAAGTGATTTGAAATGGTAAAATATTTATTTATTCGACATATAATCTTAATTTGGCGGATATAGTAACCAATTCGAACTTTTCAATGAAATTATTTCTTTTCAATGATATTACCATTATACAAAGAATTTTCTACAGAATGGTAAGAAAAATTTTATGTAAATTTATCTATTATGAAAAAAAGAAATGATGGAAAATATTGTCAAGTGTAACCCATTTGTTCCGTTTTCGCATCAGTAACTGTTGGATCTAAATCATATTTTTGCCACAATGTCATGCAAGTTGAAATACGAACACACGATGTTTTAATTAAAAACGTTTATTGAAAACTAAAAGACTAAAACACATATTTAACAGAAGAGATCAAAAATACAGAGTTGTAAAAATCGTGGAAATAATCACATTGCTGATACTGATCACTTATATTTCAAATTAGTACTCTAATAGTAACATTAACATCGCCTAATTAAAGCTGCTCTACATAGTTTATTCTAAAGATAAATAAATACCTTTAAATATAATTTAAAAAATGAAAATGTTCAGAAATTCCTAGGCTTATAAATTTTCCTAATTTGTTATCACAATTACAAAGACAAACTTTTTGCCATAAAGTTATCTCAACGGAATCGGATACAAGTTTAAAATGAGTTAATAAGCCTTTCAAGATTCTGGAAAATACTAGATAATTGTTTATGATATAAATAAAATATTAATATAACTTAATGGATTTTTAAATGGTTTATTTTTATTTATTGAATTTGATTTTCAACTTTAAGCCTTCTGAGTATTACAAATAAATTGTTTTAGATGTATAGCCATTTGAACGTAAAATTTATGTGTCGTTAATATGGTGAAATGGTTTACAGCCGTATTTAATAAACAGATAATAATAATGTATACTGGTAATTTAATACAAAGAGTTAGTAAACCTTTATCAAACATACATTATTTTTTGTGAATACGGCTGTTAAACTTGATGATTGTTTTACGGATTTTTCAATCTACTGTGAATGAAAATAAGTATGGTTTATTCCGATATTTGGACATTGGTGATGGGAAACAATCCCGCTTTTGAGGATCTTATTTTTCCATTTGATAACAAGGGAACATTACCAAGTATAACTATGATCAGCTTATGATGATATAGAGACTTTCGTGTCTCGAAGAAAGTTATGTATAATCGCTTTACAATTAACTCGATTTTTGAAGACGATACCGAAATTTCGGAAGAATGCATTTTCACAATCTGGATATAGATTCTTTAAATAATAAAAAAAAATCTTCAGCAAATAATAAATTTTTACACATAGCACAGTTAATAAAGCTCGGTAAACTGTTAGCATATAATGTAAAAATCAGTGCTCCTAAAACGGAACAGTCAAATAAGAAAACACAAGTTTACAAGCAGACATTGAACAATTGAATTTGTTCTTAAGATTACTAAAAGCCATTTAATTAACAGCTTCGTCATAAGATAACAAATCTTCTTCAATACAACCAGATTCTCTCAATAACATCCACAAACTAGCACTGAAAAACTTTAGAACGATAAGATGAATTTCTAAGAGGCCGAGTAAGCACGATATATACATACAAGTGACATAACACTAACTAACCAAATTCGATTATTGAAGTAGAAGCATGAGCCACATCAAAATTTTTGGGCAATGAGTTATGAACTGTTTAATCTTAAACAAAACGAGCGCATGGAACCAGACTCGGCAACATCAAACATATTGCAATTAAAATTGCCAGCTACAATAATAAACGAATTTCTAAAAGATGAACTGATATTAAATCATAAGCCATAATAGAGGCAATAATAGGCAATTACTTGCCAACTAAAATAAAAACGAAATTCTACTGAAGTTGGGCTGATATTTAAATCATAAGCCATAATAGAGAATGAAAAAAGAAAAAGTACCAAGTAGATAAAACAATGAATACGTTTAAAATTTAAGAAAACATTTTACTAAAGATAACAACTTATTACTTATTGTAAACAGCTAATCATTAAGGTATGATATCAACAAAAATTAGATTAGAGCAAATCTTAAAATTCACTAAATATATAATTGCAAGTAATAAAATTCTAAAAAAATTCCTAATTAATACTACTACCAAGCAATGAAGCAGATTCTGCAGTATTGTACATAACATCACTTCCAACCTTTAAAGAATCACCATTCCAAATCCTAAACTTGCTAATATTTTTTCTGGAGCAGTTTTCTGCAAAGTAATGATCATTTAAGTAAACTTATATCACATACCTTAAGTGAAGGTGTTTTAAAATAAAATAAAAGTACTGATTTTCGGTTATTTATATAGCATACATGATGTATATCACTAGATGATACGGAAATATTGTAATGAGATGCGAGCTTTATTAGAGGATCACATAAGTTTTCGATACCAATAGGCAAGCCACTTATGACAATATCCGCTCGGTTTAAACGGTTGTTGAAAATATAGTTTTCATCTTCCAAGGCAGTAACTTTAGCAGTAACATATTGCAATCAATAGAAGATTATTATGAGCAGCAATAGCAGCAGCAAACAAATAAAAACAGTCCAAAACCAATTTATAAAATTATACCTCTTTTTTTGAATAACACTTTCCAAAATATTAATTTAAATCAAAATATAAATTATTTATTTTTAGGGAATAATTAAGTAACAAAATTACAAAAATTATCAGCAAAACAACAAAAAACATCCATTCAGGTATAGTGTTGCCATAAATCAAATATCATTTAATCCATAGGCGATAACTTAACACAGTAAGTATGTATTTATTTGCCTTGCTTACATAACGTCTCCACAAGAGATTTTTATATCATAATATGTAACAGAGAGTGTCAAATTCGCCCTCTGAGAGAATTATTATTAAACTTGTGTTAAAAAATTTCGAATTTTTTAAATTAAAAGTACATGTTTACTCTGTGACTGTGAGAAAATAATAAAATCTTATAAGATTTATTAGAATACATTTACCCCTTGTTTAAGATGTAATGTAATATAAACAAAATGGTTACTCTCAAATTTGACACTCTCTGTTAGTGTTATCTCACATATTATGTCTATGTGTAGACGGTATGTTAGAATTCAAAAATATTTAAAATAGGTTCATACTTGCAAAAGTCCCGATATGTTTTTCACCATCGTGGGGGTTCAGAGGTTTCAAGATCTAGACTTGGTGGAACGCAAAATGTACTAAGGTAAAAACAATATGGTGCAGTTCGAAAGAAATCCCTTATGTGAAAGTTGCTATATCTAAGACATGATTTTGACAATTCTGTGATATTCTATCGGGACCCATTTGTCCAATAAATTTCCAATCCCAAACTAAATGTTGACATATTAGTTCGACTACAAGTTGGCATATCAGAAGTGAATATTTAGTATAAAAAGAGGCCCAGAATACTTCTTACAAGAATACCTTCTTCAACCGCCTGTGGTGTGCTTATAAAGTTTCCCTATTTAAGAACAAACTTTCGATGAGTTAAATAAACAGCTTTTGCGAGTTTAAGCATAAAGATGATTAAATTTTAAATTATTGGAGGCATGACATCAGAACAATATTTCTTTTCTTCAAACGTCTTAAATAAAATATTTATGTCTGTGAATTTGTTCTATGGGGATATGTTTTTTCTAAAACCAAATTAATGTATTGGAATACTGCCGGTTTCAACTTGTTGATTAATAGCTTTTCAAATAGCTTTGAAGTATTAGACAACAGGATAATAGGCTTAAACCATTATACTTTAGTGTGATTTTTCCCGGCTGTGATGAACTTAGAATTGCAGATCCATTATGTCATCTGATAAATTTGTAGAAAACATATTTTTAGATAACAAACAGATTCCTTTTTCGATATTTCTTGTCCAGAATCCATGTAACTGGTCTTTATAACTTCTTCTTAGTTCGCCATAGTGATACTTCTAGATCTTTCAAAATATTGACAAATAGAAAAAAATAATTATTTCGATTATTTGTATATTAACATTTCGACAGATAAGAATCCACTGAAAAACTTATACAAAAATGTTGGCTAACAATTTTTTCGAAGAATAGAAAAACTTTTTTGGAACAGTCTGCCCATCTCTATTTAACATCTTCGATATTTTTTGACACCTCTTTGGTCCCTCATGGGTTTAGCACTAGATAATTTAGAGAATTGACCCCTCTTGGTACAAAAACTTTTTGGTACCACTCCACAATGATTTTCGGTAGTAACATGAAGTCAAATCGGACCAAAAATATGTATTTTTGTATGAAATTTGAATTTTAACACTCAAAAATACCTCACAGCTCCTTTAATTTTAAAGTGCATAAATCCCATAAAAATATTAATATCAATTTAATATTTGATACACATAACATTTATATAAAAATTGACTATAGCTCCCATATAAGACCCAATTTCGGGAATCACCAAAAAGTGCATGAATACATGTGAATCTAAGTATCGACGTTATATTCCGTAATAGTATTTTTTATTTTCCACTTAATACAAATATAGGTCAATAATTGGCTCCTTCCCGAATTTTGGTACACATAGGCCATGGTGTAGGGTATCATATGGTCGGGCTTGACCGTCTATACCTTCTTCTCTCGTTTTTTTATAGCATTCTAGTTTTGAACAACTCCTCATAAGCATTAACTTTTTGCATTAAATAGTCTTAGTACTGAGCCAACAGAGGTGGTTTTCTTTCAATATATTGGCCTTCAAAACATCATGTAGCCCTTTTTTCTCCCCGAACAAATTTCACTATCATTGGTCGAATTTTAATGATACTATTTAATAACATCGGATACAATTTGATCAACTCACAACAAATCATAAATATTCCTTCGGAAAAAAGTTATGAGCAAAACTTGTGTTGAGATTTTTCGATCCATTTAAAAACTTAAAAATCACCAAAGATCTGAATTAAGAAAATATAAAAAACTTTATGTATATTTTTATTATTTTTGTATTAATATTGTTTGGTGGGTTTTGTTATTAAAACGTATTTAAAATCTAGAGAAAATTATCTTTTCAACAATACCAACCACATATGTCAAAATACAGCGATTTATTTAATGCCAAATTTGCTATTCTTTTGTCCCTATGTGCGATGCTACGAATGCTAATATATTTTCTATATTTAAACCAGTTTATTCTTGTGTTAGATATTGCTGTGGTACCAGTGGGGTATACAATTTCTCGGTGCTTTTTCGTCGTATTGTAATAAGTTTATAAAATAACTACACGATTCCAGCTGGCCGATTTAGAGCCAAATAATTTATCTTATCGGATTATATTTATTTCATAAAATTGCTCATACGATTTTAGTAAGCCAACAGTTATTTAGTAATTAGCCTACACTATTGCAGGCTAAATACTAAATAATCATATATATTATTTTAATTGCATTTTAAATAATAAACTTGTAGTTAGCGAACTAAGAGCAGAAGAATTTATCTTGTCTGACTGTAGCGTAGCTCATACGATTTTAGCTTTTTCGGATTAAGAATGAAATATAAAAAGATTCTGCTGTGCCGAAACCGCGACTTATAAGGGGTCCGTAAGGACATTCCTGGGGGGTCGCGAAGATACATTGGAAAATATACATAAACACACAATTTTTTAATAAAAATATAATGTGAAAATTTTAAACAAAAATTCCAATTGAAGCCTGAATTTAATTAAAAAATGGAAAGAGGAAAATAACTTTTATTATTGATCTTTAAAACAAAAAATAAAAACAGTAATAACCTAATGTAAAAACTGATTCATATTCATCATTGTGATTTTAACGGATTATATTTTTATAAAGTGATATGTTTACATTTTCGACTATAAAATCTACATTTTTTCGAAGTTCTACATACTTTGATTGAAAACTTTTCACAACATATACATAGTTTTCCAAACTGCATTCCGTTTGCAAACTGTGTTTAGGGAAAGTTTGACATATGCAATTTTAGAAAATAGTTTAAAGTCAAAACTTTGATATAATGTGATAAGATGTGTACCTTGGCCGGTTGGGTTATTCGATTTTTTTCTATTTTAAAATCATCTCTGTAAATATATCATTCAGAAAAGTATAAAATTTGCATAAGTTATCGAGTTCAAACTTCCTTTAATCAATAGATAATTTTAATTTTAAATTAAGTAAAGAAAAAAAGAACACAAATGGTTGGAAATACTGGAATATGTATAAAAAAATATTCGATCCTGAACACTCTGCAATTGTGTCAATAACTTCTTTATATAGATGCTTTAATGCCTTTTTAGAATTTTAATCATGGAATAATATTCTGTAGAATAAAACAGTTAACAAAACACTTATTTCGCAAAGAAGTTTATGGGCTTTAAAAATAATATATAACCCATGTGTTCAATTTAATTTGAACCAAAAGTTAAAATATATAGCGAAATTTATCATAAAACTTTATGTGGAATTATTTTTGTTCCATTATACCAATGAATCGATTTTGTGTTGAGGCAGAAAATGATTATTTTATCTTTACATAATATTTTGTCTGATTTTTAAAGTTGTGGTGGGTCGCAATTCCATCGCGAAGCAATTTCTTGTGAAAAGCCCTGTTTTAGTACATCATGCAAAAAAATCGATAGTTCTTTATGATCGATATTTTATTTATTTTAAAATTTTTTAAAACAAAAAATTTTTCTATTTTCACGTAAAAAAATTGTATTTATTTTTCTTAATATAACTCAGAAACCATTAAGTTGATTAAAACGCAATACATGAATAGTTTAAAGGTTAGGAAAATACAAATTTTTCCAAGTTTATCGGACTAATACTTTTAGAGTTAGAGAGTATCATTAATTATGCTAAAAAACGCTTAAAAAATGTATAATTTTAGGAAAAAACTAAAAAAGACCTCTACATTGAGTTTTAAATTTGGACCACATTTGGACTATTTTAACCATAATACATCTAAATTGTAAAATGGTTTTTCAAGCCTATACAATTGCTTCGATTTTGTTGCCTTGTGTTATCAAACAAATCTATTCATTAAAGTGCTGATTACACACATATATATTATTATTATTATTATTCGATTGTTTTGATAATGTATAAATTTATAAATGAAAACTGCAAGGAAACTATTCTTTTTCAGTAGAATAATTTTTTAAGCTTTTTGCAATTATTTTCAACTTTTTCCGATTATTTTCGACATCCATTTTTTCCGATTATTTTCAAGTGTTTACGACTATTTTCGATTTTTCAATTTTTTGGGCTATTTTCGACTTTTTCCGCGTTTTTGACTATCATCGACTTTCTTAGACTTTTCCACTATTTAGCAACAAGAAAGTCGATTTCTCGACAATTTTCAACAAAAAGTCGTTTATAAATGAGCATTTTGCCTATAAGTTTTCGAAAATAAACAACTTGTGCACCAAATTTCTTGTTAATTCTTCGAGCAATTTGTACGTGAACGAATTACGATCTCATAAACATAGAAACGAAAATATAATAGAGTCCAGTGATTAGTTCATTTATACTAAAACTATTTTTGTATGTCAAATTTTGCATGAACCACTTCTGGGAATAGGTAAAAACCAGAGCAAAATTAAATCAAATATTATTTTTACAAATATTGGGCGCAAAATGGAGCGTACGAAGCTCCCAATTTAGAAGCACCTTAGCCTATTGTTCCTTTCTGAAAACAATCTGTGAGCCAAATTTCATGAAAATCGTTTCAGGAGAAGATATATAAATTTGAAATTTTATTGTTTCCCATACATTTTATCGGTCAAATTTTTCGTTCGACATCGTGGGAAGGCTTTTAGTATTTTTCTTAAAAACTATTTTTGTATGCCATATTTTGCGTAAAATGATCCAGAAATTGGGAAAAAATAAGTCAAATATAATTTTTACAAAAAGACTGCGTAAACAGGAGCGTTGCATTCAATTTTGTTCCGGTATATTCTATAATTATTTTCTGAAAATGAAAAATGCTAAATCGGTCCAATAGTTTTATAAAATAAATCTATACCATTGTCTACTAAACAAATGATGCAATGCAGGACCGATTTTAACTTACATATATTTCGCTACTAGGAGCCTCTATATTGAACTTTAATTTATAATACTTTATAGATATTTGCTATCAAATAAGCAAAAAAAACATCTATACTTACAGAAATATTATTAAAACTTGGTGTCAACTGATACGCAATAAACGTTTTCATGCCTTTGAATTTTGATTCTTTTTTAGGGCTCGCAACAATAACGGTATATGATTGATAATTTGGCTGCCATTGGTAAAAATTATCTAATGGCACAATATGAACTTGTTCATTATCTGGTAATTTGTCTTTGTTTCCCAAACCGAGAATAAACGAATCGGAACTCTTTCCAAACATACTAGACTTCTTAAGAGTTGCAGCATTATTTGATCCTGTTGTAACAGATGCCAATGAAGTGTCATCACCGGGAGTGGCAGGCAAATATTTGTTATCGTAACTACTGTGCGTATGCGTTAGTGGAACTGTTTGCACACGGGAGCCATTGTTTGATGGCCCTATTTCCGAATATGTGTCATTATCATCGTCCCAATCGTCTTCCCAATCATCCACCTCGTTATTATATTCGTCTACAGTAGCATCATAGCGTCCACCAGAATTCTGTTGATCAACAGAACTTTGTTGTTGCTTTACTTCCGCAGCAGACAACACCTCAACATACGCAGCAGGGAATAAACCAATTTGTCCCTGACTATTTTTCCCTTCCCACCATCCCTCGCCAACATCAGTACGTGTAACAGTTAATATTTCACCAACTTTTATAGAAATTTCGGACGAACCAGGCTCACCAGAAAATTCATATAAAGCTCGAACATAAGAAGTCATTGTCCTAAAATAATATAATCTATAATACTAAAAAATAGGTGTTGTTAAAGCACAAAGAATTCTCTTCACCAATATAAAAGAATGATTAATAGTGCACAGCAAGAGACTTGCGCCCAAAGATTTTAACGGCGTCGGCGGCTTTGCTAAAAATTGTTAGCGGCGGCTCAAAGTCGGCTGTTAGCCGGCTGAGTGGTGAACATAACTTTTTATTTCTTAGTTTTCGCATCGTCTTATAGAGTTCATTGATTCACAAATGTGGTTCCAAGTCACCTTAGATGTAAGGGGATCCGAAGACCGTTTGTTTGAACATTATTTTTTATTTCCTAAAAGATTTATAACATACATTTTTGTAT
>MINK01188154.1:0-12246 GCA_001735545.1 Phormia regina
TTCAAACGTTTAAGGGGTAAAAATCGTACCTATTTTTTGGTACTTTTTTCATAAAACATATTTTTATATTCATTGAAATATTCATATGAGAATTTTAATATGGAATACTACTACAATTTAGAAATTTATTGGAATACAATTTTTGATACATCGAAGGGTGAAAAAAGTACCAGAAAAGGGGTAAAGGCGGAAAATTACATTCTTTTCAAACTTAATAATGAATTTTCAATTACATTAAGTTTAGAAGCATGAAATTAAGAAAATGTAGTCATATATGGATAAGAATTCACAAGAATGGAATTCGTGGTACTTAAAGATATATGGTCCTATTAGTTAGAAATCAAAAGGAGGTACTCTTTGTTTTTCTAATGGTACTTTTTTGAATTTTATGTAATATATAACCTAGAAACATGAAATTAAATACGCATGCTCCGATGTCGGTAAGACTTTGTTGTACTTTTTGTTCTTCTAATGGTACTTTTTGAATTTTCTAGTTATGAACCTAGAAAAATTAAATTTGGAATATGCGGCCTTTAGCTAATAAGATATTTTTTTGTTATTTGAATGGTACTTTTTTGAAATTTCTATAATTATGAGCATAGAAACATGAAATTTGGAATATGTGATCCTTAGTTAATGCGAATTCATAAGAGCGGACTTTGTGGTACTTTTTTGTTATTTGAATGGTACTGGGGTTATGTGGTCCTAAGTAAATGAGAATCCATAACAGGTGACTTTGTGGTACTTTTTGAATTTCCTGTAATATTTAACCTAAAAACATAAAATTAAATATACATGCTCCTTTATGGGAAAGATTCATAGTACTTTTTTGTTCTTCTGATGGTACTTTTTGATTTTTTTTTATAATTATGAACATAGAAAAATGAAATTAATGATATGTAGTCCTAAATGAATTTGAATCTATAAGAGGAGATTTTATGGTACCTTTTCGTTCTGATGGTACTTTTTGAATTTTCCGTAATTTTTAATTTAGAGTAATAGTCCTTAGTTAATGAAAATTAATTAGGGGACACTGTGGTACTTTTTCGTTCATTATATTTTTAAAGAATTTCAAAGTCAGGGAATCCATGTCAAAAATTTTTCATAAAAAAATTAATTTTTAATTTAGATCAGCTCGTACTTATTTATACAAAACTTTTATGAACCAAATAGAATATTGCTATATTTTAGGGATGTAGGATGGTAAACTCCTTTTCCGTGATAACATTTGTATGGGAACTAGGTGAAATAATGGACCGACCATAACCAATTTCAATATTCTTCATCCTTGTCATATAAAATTTAAATTTTTGTTCAAAATTACGACCTGCAATATCTTTGTGTTGATGGTTTACCCTCTCCAACTTTGGAGAGATAGGAATCTAAATTGGACAAATAATGAAAAGTGTTCTGTATCAGATATGCCCCAAATTGAGCCCTAATAGCTTCCTTCATGAAGGGTATGTTGAAAACCTTTTAATTAAAAAAATGGACAGATGAAGTAGAGGTCTATATAAAAGTTTATATAAATAGCCTCAAAAGTTTCAAATTAAGAAGAAATCCATTCTACCCTGGCATGTGTTTGTGGACTTTATATGATATAGAGGAACCAAATCGTCACTTGGTTGTCATAATATTAGTAATTTTATCATATATATAATCCCATGTTTTCATATTTATATTTATTTGTACCATGTACCACGATATGTGGTACATTCTACATCAGGTGCGGATCCAACTCAAGGTTTTGGGGGAGGAAAATAGAATGAATTTTTAAACTATTTCCTTAAATTGAATGATTTAATACAGATTTTTCATTAAGCATTTTTACTTTGGGGAGGGAAATTTCCTTCTTTCCCTCCCCGTGGATCCGCGCCTGTTCTACATACTGTATAAAAACAAAACTTCAATTTATATTTGTTCATATATGAACTAAATGAGAATTAATAGACTAAGAAATTACTGGACTGGTCCATATTAAAATTTTGATTGAGTGTAATCATTAAATGCTTAAACAGAATCATAAATGTTGTTATCATGAACACGGTATTATTGAAATCAATAAAAAAACTGCTATATAAACATTGAATAATTGTGGTGACCATGCTGTTCTTTCTCTGCGTGTGCCTAGTCGATATTTCGATTGCTGATTTAGTAATCCAGGAAGTTAGAAGCAAATTTAATAATTGAAAGATAAAACAGAATTAGCTTACCTATAGTCGATTTGACATAATTGTAGAGTTAAGTTAAGAGATTGGAAAACCAAACAGTTGTATTCAAAACAATTAATAACAATGTATGGTTAATAAAAGTTTACTAACTTTTTTATGGAAATTTACATAAAAAATATTAGTAAACCTTTATCAAACATACACGGCTGAAAGTCTCTACACACTCATCGATAGAGCAAGCATATAACAAGAAAGATAGAAGATTTTCGATTAGTTCTTTTGTGAAGATCAATTAATATTTCCAATGTCTTCAGCCAAAAAGATAACAGTCTTATAAATTCTTATTCATTAGTATGAGAAACGAGACATCCTTCTGACATACACATATCTTCACTGATGGTTCATCTTTGAGCAACTTATTACCTAAAGAGATATGCCAAATATATTTTCATAGCATAACCAAATAAAGATTATGTTGCACGTATAAAGAATGATATAAGTTCCCAGTGATTTTTTTCAAATTAAAGATGTTGATGGCCCTCTTTTTCTCTGCCCGCTTGCAATATTAATACTAAAACTTTAGCTAAAAATAGTATCCAGCTTTACATTTTAATTTCTTCGCCTTGTTTGTTTTTAATTTAAAATTTTTGACAAAACATACAAACAAATATAAGAACTAAGTTAATCAGTTTTGTCTGACATCAACAATTTCAAATGAAAGTTATCAATGGCTTAAAAATGTAAACTTAAGCCTTATTTATGTTTTCGATTTTAATTTTTTTCTCTTTTACTTTTTTTCATTACAATAAATTTTTTTTGTCGAAGCAATTCTTAGATATAATGAAATAGAATGTACGTTTGTATGCATGTATGTATAGGACAACACGAAAATGTTGATTACTTACAACAATGTAGTATACTAGTTGTATAAATACATATGTAAGTATGTGTGTTGTATTGCTTGTATTCACAAAGGATTTGTGCAAGTTACAAAACGTAACGGATAGTCGAACAAATTAAAATCCTATCTTTATAGATCTACTACTACTACAACTACGATTCTAATGCTGATGTTGCTGCTGCTCTTACTAATACTACTTACAACGAATATTTCAAGTTCTACATCAGCAACAACAATTGCGAACATACCAAAAATAAAAAATAAAAACTGCCAACAACAAATACAATTTGAATGTACAATAATGTCCTTTTCATGTGAATATCAAAAAAAGTGTGTATATCCCATTATGTAGTAGTATTAGCAATAGTCCTAGTTGTTGTTGCAGCATTGAGTGACATAACACAAACAAAATCCTTACAAAAATCTCCCAAAAATAGAAAATAAAAAAATAATGTAAAAGGACATCAAACAAACAAAAAAATTGGGAAAAAAGAACAGCTTTCAAACAGGACAATATCAACACTCACGCATACTTACAAACAAGCATACATACATTCATTTATCGTAAATAGAGTAACGAAATAAAAGGATAGCAAAACATAGAGGAGATGAAAGTTAAAACCAAAAGCCATTTGTTAGCTAATTCAACAAGATGTTTGCTCGTTCAGCAAAATGAACTTACTCATGTTGTACATACTACGACTAGGACTACAACAATAGCAGCAGTAACTATTCCATAAAAATAGAGATGGAACTGTTGGGTAGAATTTGGATTTTTTTCTTTTTGACTGGAAATATTAGTTGATACTTCTTTCTGTTTGTCTCCAAACTGGGTGCTATTTTAAGACTCTTTAAAGACTTTCTATTGTTGTTTGGTTATATAAAATGACCTGCTACAAGCAAAGAAAAAATATGGTTCAGCTGACCATAAACCAAGAGCAATATACTATAATTGTAATATATGATTTCAAGTTACAATAAGTATATTTGTATGTATTCATTATTATGTTTTGATTTTATAATTTATTAGCAAAGTTTATAACCTTTTCTTAAATATTACCTTCAATTTCATCATGTTTTTATCATTTAATAATCTCATGTTATCGTGTATATAAATTAATTATATTTTTCATATATATTTTTAAATATATATTATGATTCAGTGAAACAAATTAGAATTGTGATTGTGCGTAATCATTAAATGATTCAACAGAATCATAAACATTGCAATCATGAAATCAATGAAAAACTGCTATATAATGATTGAATAGTTGTGGTGATCATGTTCTAACCATGTTTTTCTCTGCGTGTATGGACTGTGCTAGTATTATATTTTTTTTTATATAAAATTTGCCACTGATTCGGAATTAATTATGACCTTTCTAACAATAAAAAAAATTAAAATTTCTGTTAATTAGTTTTAAGTTCTTTGGAACTAAGAAGGACTACTTGGTGATAATTTGAAATTAAGTATATGTAGTTCAAAAGGTGCAGCTAGTTAATTTGGTACCATATAAAAAGAATAGCAACAAGATTTTTTGCCAGTTAATGACTACGAAAATACAAACATTTTCTCTCTGTTAGGGGCTACAAGAAGATCTAAATCTAGTGCTAATTTGGGATTAATTAAAATCTTAAATTTTCCGACAATAGAATCAAAATTTTTGGATATAAATCTGTAACTTCTGATCGGCCAGCTAGATTAGCAAGAAATTTGGTATAGGCCTAGTAGGGGGGCGTATAATGTTTGCTTTAGAAGAGAGACCCAACAGACTCCTAAGGGGAAGAGCAAACGGGGCTCAAAGTAGTAGATACATAAAATTTTTTTAATCACTTGTTAATTTTTTTCTCGTCTCCCTTTGGAATATTTTATATATTACTGAAGACCCGCCATTTATTTAACTTAAAAGTTGCATAGTGTCGGTTCTTTAAATGATATTGATTTCATTTTTTTCCATGTAGTGATTAATTAAGACAGCTAAGCAAATGGTAAATTTTATTATCTGTAAAAAAAATGTTTGTTTGTAAATATATATTTTCAGTTAATATAGACTTTATCGTTAAAAATGAGAACTTAAAAACTTTTTTTAAAGTTTTTTGTTAAAGTAGTCTCGCAAAAAAAAAACCGCACATTTTTGTCGATAAAAAAATAGCTTTTGCCGAAGTACCGTAGATTTTGTTTGAGAACATTTAACAACATTATTAAAGATTCCTAAACTACATAAAGTTTTCTGATTCGTGCCTTGGTATTAGTGTCTTTATCCCGGGAATTCCAGGAAGTTTCGACCATTTCTTTTTTGTCGGGATACTAAAAAAATTAAATTCGAAAATTCTATAAAAAGCGTTGATAATCAAGCAAATACAATATTGCCGTGCATCCAGGTTAAAAATATTTGAACAGGAAAGATGTTAATATTTATTTAATAAAAAAAGAGTAGTTTTTTCTACAAAGAGGTGAATTTAAAATGCATTTAAAATTCTATTTAGATTTTCTAATTAAAAGCAGAGTATTTAATAAGAAAATCAATGAAACAATAAATTTTTCACATAAGATATGTTGTATATGTCTACGCAAACTGAAATTATAGCGACGCATACCGAAATCATAACGACACAAATCGAAACGACTCCAATCGGGGACTGAGTATACTAAAAAAAAAAATGAAACGTCAGAAAAAAAACGAACAAGAACTGAACTGAAATTATTTTTTTTCCCTTTTAAAAAGGATATTTTCGATTTAATTTATGAAAAATTTATATTTATTTATTTATTACAGGGAGTTATCAATCTTTAATTTTTATTATTGAACGTTTTGTTTGCATTAATTTTCAAATATAATTTTTGCAAAATTTGTTTATTTCAAATGTTGGTACATTTTGGTAGTTTTTAGAGACAATTTTAGTAAGAAAATTATCATCTTTGTGGACGCGCTGCATCCGAATTTGTTTGATAGCATGAAATTCTCTATCTAAGAAAACTTCGCTAATGCATTATTGACATCAACATGTATTTCTATTATAGCAAAGTCAGAAATCGATTATCTGATAATGTAATTAATGCATTTCATCTCGCTTCAAAAATATTTATATTTAAAAAATTGTTAAAAAAATTAAAGGAATTTTAAAACAACACATTTTATTAAAATGAATAACTAAAGAAGTACTCTATATAAATTGTCTATAATTCTAAAAAGACCAATACAAAACTCTAGGAATAAATTCCACAAATTTACAAATGTATCGCATTTAAAAGTTTACGTATTTCTTGCTCCTTGTCTCATTAGACAAGAAAAAAATTTTAAATTTTCTCTAAACCCAAATCAATATTTTTCTATACGAAACAAATCCTAGACAATAAAAAATAATATACATTAAATCTATAACAAATCCGAGGACTAGGATATATTTTTGTGGGGCTTGAAATATTAAATTTATGAATTATAATAATTTATTAATTTAAATAATATTGAAAATTATACATGTTAGAAATTCTTTACAAAATTATAAAAAAATGTGGTCTTCAAACATATTTGCGTGAAAATTGTATGAAAAATATAGTTTTCTTATTTAGTTTTGGTACTTTCTGAACAATATTGTATTTTCCCCGAATACCTGGGAATGTCTAAAATAAAATCGCGATTCCCGTGAGTTGAAAAAGGTCGGGAAATTAAAAACCCTAAACCCTCAAATGATACTTGATTATTTGTTAATTTTGAGGAAACATCTAAGACAGTATGGAATACAACAATTAACAGTTGCACATTTATGCGAAAAATAAAACTGCAGTGAATTACCAGTTTAAAAAACGACATCATAAAATAAAATTCAATAAAAATGTTTATTTTTTTTTTAATTAAAAACAAAAATGTTATTTGTGTACAAGGTATTGATTGATCGAATTACTTTTAAATTTTATATTCTCTAGTGTATGGAGTTGTTAACAGTCTCAAAAAAAACTATTATTCCCTTCAAAAAAGGTGTAATGGGTGTATATAAGATTGTCATTCCGCTTGTAATTTCCATAATTGTTGCAATTCAGCAATATCGATTTTTGAAACCGGTTTTCGGGTTTATAATGTCTCTGTTTATTCCTTTTGCTATAAAAGTTCAAAAAAGAAAAAACACAAAAAATTCAAAATTTCGTTTTACATTCCCTTTACTTTATGATCTGAGCATTTTTGTAAAAAAGGTAAAAATGTCTGCTTTTTCTCGTATAAACGCACAGTTAACGATACCGATTTCACCAATATATCACAGAAAAACGTTTCAAAGGAAGTCAAAGTTCAAAAGATGGTACATTTAGGTATAGTCTAATATAGATGATGATAGATGTATATTAAAAAAAGAAAAGTTTTTTTTTGCCATTTTAATATAGGAAAACTCTTCAAACGATGCCTTACAATTTTTTAAATACGAAAAAATTATTTAATTTCTTTTTATTATTATTTATTTAATAACATTTTTCCTTTATTATTAAATCGGCCAGCTTTAGATCTAACGATAAGTATTTAAATCTTATAACTTAAATTAAACTAATTTGAGAGCTATGAAGGCAAATAAATCTTAACTTAGTAGGTTCGTAAATTGCCTCTACGAAGCCTTATTGAGGTTAGCGTTCTGGTAAGTAATCTTGCAAGTGAATTAGGGTGATATAGTGGTTTGATAGTGTATATTTCACGAACTTTAATAAATTCGTCATGGTAATAAACATTTTGGCTTGGGTCCTCTGTATTAAATCTATATTAGTTTGTTTTAAGATGCTTTTGTACAGGATGACTTTGCAGTCAAGGCAAAATTTTGATTGGTATTTGATTAACCAGTGTATATTTGAAGCTTTAGTTACCATATATAGCATCTTTGCTTCGATATAACGATGCCAAATAAGACGTCTGTCCAAATGTATGCCAAGGTATGTCACATCGCCATACTGATAACTGTTAATTTCCCATTCTGAGTGCAAATGTTTGATTTAGAGTGTTATTCTCCAGCTTTTCAACTGCGTCTCCATGCGTCTTACATAGTTACTGAGCTCTATATGTATCATATGCAAATGTATATATAATTAATTTATCACAAATTGGCAAATCAGAGGTGTATATTAAGTAGAGTGTTGGTCCAAGAACACTTTCGTTTATTTAATAATAACTTGACACGTGTTCATTATACTTTACCCCAAATACTCGATTTAATAGGTATGACTCTACTAATCTATGCAGTAATCACTTACTTTTGTGCATTAGACTTTATCGAAAGCTTGTGCCACATGTTCTAGATGAACAATATTTATTTTGTTCGAAAGATTTTCTTACCCCTTCAGTTAGACGATTTACTTGTTCGATAGTACCATACTGTTCACCGAAATATTTTTGATAGGCAACGCAGCAATCTTATTCCCGGTTTTGGAATCATAATAATATGGCAGATTTTCCAAATTTTTGGGAAAACTTCTAGAGCTAAGATCACATTAAATAATGAAGTTAGAGTATATAACTTTGCTAACATCCTCAGCACTTATCACTTAGTTTTGTATCATTTAATACGTAGGAGGATGATGCTCATTTAAAATAAAAACATTTATTTGGGTATTAGGTCTAAAGACGTTACTCAAGTGCTCAGCAAATAATAAAGCATTGTCTTTTGCACTGTCCAGGTATCGTCTGTTTTTCGAAATGGATTTTGACCATCAACCGGAGGTTTTATGCTTATAGTTGCATTCCAAAGAGAGAAATTGTATGTCAGACAATCTCTAATTAGCTACATGTGATCTACTTTGTTGAATTTCTCTTCTCCGCTTTCTTTTTTCGAGAAGACGTTTTGCAATCTCTGAATTTATGATATGTTTATTATTTTCTGAATTAATTTGGCATTTAAAATTGTTTAAAGCCGAAAGGATTATGGACGTCAGTGTTGCATATATCTATATCTTGCTCACACTCTAGAAAAGTATTTGTGTGGATATGATTGCTAATGTATTTTTCATATATTTGCAAATTAGTTTTAAAACGAATATTTTTTGAGTGATTTTTATATTGTATGTATGTTATTCTTCGCGTAGTAGGTAAGATTCGGGGCGGATAGTTGACGTTTTTCAAATGACTAGAAAATTCTTCCATAGAATGTTTTTCTCAACTATTTCCTTAAAATTTAAGTTTAAGTATATATCTTCCATTAACCATTTTTATTTTGGTGTGCGAAATTTCCTTTCTTCCCTCCCGGCATAACTAGTAACGAAGTTTAACACAATTTTAAAAATTTACTTTCAGTCGAATATCATGGCTGAAGAAGTTAAGAATGCTAAGAGCATTTATGATTTTACCGTCAAGGATACCCATGGCGTGGATGTTTCTCTCGAAAAATACGAGGGAAATGTTGTGTTAATCGTTAACATTGCCTCCCAATGTAGTTTAGCTAAAAACAATTATAAAAAACTAACTGATTTGCGTGAGAAATATGGTGACAAAGGTTTGAAGATATTAAACTTCCCTTGCAATCAATTTGCCTCACAAATGCCGGAAAGCGATGGCGAAGCTATGGTTTGTCACCTACGTGATGCCAAAGCAGATATTGGTGATGTTTTCCAAAAGGTAATTTCATAACACACTCAAAGCGTTTTTATTTTAATAATTTATTTCTACTATCTTTAGATTGATGTAAACGGTTCGAATGCTGCACCTTTATATCAATATTTGAAAGAGAAACAAAGTGGTACATTCGGCAGTGCTATTAAGTGGAACTTTAGCAAATTTCTGATTAACAAAGAAGGTATACCTGTTAATCGTTACACCCCAACCACAGATCCCATGGACATAGCTAAAGATATTGAGAAATTACTCTAAAGTTTAAATTTACTGTCGTTAAATGAGCTTCAAATATAGTTATTTATATAATAATTGTTTAGGTCTTAATGCTTAAGATCAAATCATATTTTAATCACTATAACTGAATTATATTAAATATACAATTTATCTTTTTATAGAATTAAATTATAGTTTGTTTTTAACTCCTAAAAAATTATAATTTCTTAAAAAATACACCTTGACTTCGTATTGTAGTGCAGTCCACGCCTTCCATTTCGTTACCTAGAAAGTCCAATGATTTGTGACATCAAAGAAGTAAGATCCAAAAATATCAAAACGCCTATTCCAAAAGGAATGAAATTAGAACGGTAACAATATACAACCGTATTCACAAAAAGTTGTTAATTTATGTTTGATGTACATGCTAGCTAATACACAATTAATATCTTAATGTATTTATTAAGAAAATCGTATTCAAAAATATTTACTCTGTTTATTAACTAATAAACTGTTTATTTCCTTACGTAGACAATCCTTTTCATTTTCTCTCTCACTCTTATTGTCAGTGTTGTTAGCAGTTAGAATAAATTATTCGTTGACTGTTTTATTCTGTAATTATTTTTTATGTAAAACGTACTAGACGTTTTTAATTATAAATATATTTTTTATTTGCGTTGAAAACCTCAATTTTGCTTATGTTAATATACTTATGTACAAAAGAAATTAGTTTTCTTTAATTTCCGTTCAATGTAATTATATGCATCCGAATAACGAATGTTCTGTGATGAAATCAGCATCACTATTTCATATTTTGTTTTGTTTACATAATTTTTGTTGACATTTTGGTAAAAATTAACTATTTTAATAATTTTATCTGTTAAAATCCATAAATTTTTAACCCGAAGTTAATATAATAGATTAATTGCACCATAATTTAAGACCAGTAATATATTAATGTTCTATTTGGAATTACGTTGTAACAGAAAACATTGAAAATATACGACTGTGGCGAACATTGAGTTGACGTACCGGCTGTCGGAATGTTGGTATTTTAATCAAAAGCACCTAGAATCTACTTTTTTCTGGGGGTCCGTAAGGATATACCTTAAAAAATCCAATTAAAGCCTGAATATATTTAAAAATTAAAAAACATATACTAGAGTATGAAAATAACTGTTATTGTTTGCTTTTTAAACTAAAAAAAGCAATAACAACCAAATGTCGTAAATAATATGCTATAGATTTCTAAACCGTATTCCGTATTGGCTCCGTAAACTGTTTTAATCATAATAGATTTTTAGGTGGAATTATTTTTGTTCTATTAACACAAAGAATAGATTTTATTTTAGGACAGAGAATGATATATTTTTTTAAGCCCGAGTTCACACATCAATTTTTCCTGCTGCAATTCTGAGTTTATAGGAGAGAGCGGAGAAGAGAATACTAAACTTTTACATTCTTTTTACCTGTCTCGTCTACAAAGCCAGAATTGCGACAAGAAAAATTGCTGTGTGTGAACACCGACTAATTTGTCCTAACATGATATTTTTAAAGTTGTAGTAGGTCGCGAATCCATTGCAATAACCAAGATATTGTGAGAACCCCTGATTTAAAATATGCATACACATTATTATAAATAATTACAAAAAGTATAATCCTGTCTTGGAATTTATTTAATACACAGAAAAAAGTAAAAGTCGACTTCAATTACGAAATTGCTTATATATAAATTAATTTTTTATAATTGATTTCATTATTACTACTTTTTCTTAAATAGAAATAATGAACTGAAAATGTTTGAAAATCTAGTTAAATTTATTTTAACTCCATATCTTTTGTAGACAAATATTAAAATATATTTTTAAGAACTGTCAATATATTTAAAATATAATTTTAAACCAATTAAAAAGTTAATTATATTAATAAATAATATAATATAATTTCAAGACAAAGTTAGTTAATAATTTTATTAAAAAAAAAAATTGAAATATTTTTTTCTGTGCCTTTTTTTTAAATAGCTATACTGACACATTTTATTTTGCCACATTTAAAAATATGACATTTTTGTCAAAAATTTACGAATGAATAAAACATATTATTTTTTTCTTGAAAAATGTAACGAATATAAGCTTAACCTTTAACTGTTGAGGTGGTGGTAAATTTTACCCTCTCTTTAATTTTTTTTTAAATACTCTCTTCCATTACATTCTATTAATTTAATTCTCTTAGTATCTTCTCATATCATGATCGTTGTTATTCAGTTGTGTTTTGGCAGAGCTGGACATAGCACGAGCGGAGCTACGCACACGGTGGTGTAAAAATTACCACTCGTCAGCATTTACGTAATTTTATATTTGAAAATATTTTACCACCACGT
>MINK01188154.1:21265-34756 GCA_001735545.1 Phormia regina
GTATTTTATCAATTTTTTTATATATTTATGAACTAATTTCATTCATTTATATAATCCTCATTTTCATTACTTGTAGTATTCCTTTAGTCCACCAATATAGTGGTTACATCTCATTCTCCTAGATAAATTAAAAGACACACTTTATTAATTTATATCCATGCTCATTATCTAAACTAAACATGGAGAATTAATAACTATGACAAAACTAACTCGACTAACAAATTATTGGCTTAATGGTGTGGAATTAAACAAAAATTTGTAAAATTAACTGAATGGTTTTAGAATTAACTTTTTAATTGTAGAAATATCTAAATGTATGGATTTTTCATATATATGATTTCATACAAAAATGTTTAAATATATATTATGATTCAGTGAACAATATCAAAATTTTGATTGTGTGTAATCATTGAATGATAAAACGGAATCATAAACGTTGATATCATGAACATGGTATTATTCAAATCAAAGAGAAACGGCTGTACAATCACTGAATAGTTGTGGTGATCATGGTGTGACCATGCTTTTTCTGCGTGTACTATCTGATGTGAAAAAGTCAATTTCGGCTTCTTATATTTTTGAATAAAAAGTGGATTTTGTTTTGGGACGCCTTACGTGGGAGTGGACAAGTGTCATTAACCTTCCTTATATATAATACAAAACTGATAACTGATTTATGGAACAATATTATTTTAACTCTAAAAAAATATATCAAAATGCACGTTTTACATGTTTACTAATCGCTGTATATTTATTAGGGTTCTATAGTTCGAATTAAAAGTCGATTTTCTTTAATAACTTTTGAACTTAATTTTTCGACTTTTCGATTTTAAACTACATTTTCGAGAATTTTAAAAACTTAAAGAACAAAATTGTTACGTCCTCAAATTTCATTTATAATTTACTCTGGCAACATCATTTTAGTTACGTCTTCTACTTTAAAGAGTGAAGTTTACAACGACAATTAATGTAAACAATAAAAAGTAATTACAACACCGATTCTATTAAATATTTAATTAAAGCATATTATTGTTATTATTTTTTTCTTTATAAATATTATATATATGTTTAAATTTAATACGGCAGTGCCCTATTTTTATATATATATTTTTTTTGGATGGTTTTAAGTAGCTGTAGATTCATACATATTTGTCAATTAATTAGTCATATTTGATTTTAAGTTTCTAATAAATTCAATTACACAAGCATTTAAATGTAAAATTGTTTTAAAACTAAATTATGAAAAATTGCAACAAACAATTTTATGAAGAAGAAGAAAAAGAAAATGGAGTTTTTAGTTTCAATAATTTACATAATTATACGATAGATAGAAAATTTTAGTCATACATAGTTGTAGTAAATAGTAATACATATAGAGTAAGTAAGTAGTATGCATGTTAATGTAATGTAGTTAGTAAGTAGTTTTTGTTGTTGTATATGTATTATGTTATGCTATAAGGAAATATAAAAGCCATATTTGTAGAGAAAATAAAAACATATTTTAAAGAAAATTAATAATAAGAAAATAAATTGTTAAAGTTTTTCTTTTCACTCTATATAAGTATGTATAAGAAATAATGTATAAGTTTTATTTTTTTTATAAGAATTTATTATTTTTTTTCATTTGTTTTTGGTTGAATGTATTTATGTATTTAGTTTAAAGTGTTTATGTATTTTTTTTGGTTTTGATTTAATAAATTGTAGATTTAATATAATTTTTTATCTTTATTTTTTTTTTTTGGTTTGTTTTATATTATTAATTTTATTTAAATTAATAATTTATATGTATAGATTTTTTTTATTATTTATTATATAATATATATATATTTTTTTGTATTTTACTCAATTTGTTTTTTTTTTTTATAAACTGGTCAGCAACAGTAGCAAATTTAACAATGTGCGTAACAAATAATTGTAAATATTTAATATGTTTATAAATTTTAATTTGTTTTTGTTTTTATCATTATTATTAATATTTAATATAACTTTATATTTAATATATATATAATATAATTTATGTATGTATAATATGATTACAATCAATTAAATGATGGTGATTTTATTTATTCAATTAACTTTAAATTTGTTTAAACAAATATATATATATATTATTGCATTTCATTTTCTGGGATTTTTATTTTGTTTAGTTTTATTTCAAAATTTTCATTATAATGATAATTTTCTTTGTTTTTTTTTAATAAATTTAAAATTTTACAACGTTTTTGTTGAATTAGATTTTCTTTTTATTTTTTAACAAATTAAAAGAAAATATATATAATTTTTTTCAATATTTGTTTATGAAGGAATAAATATGTTTATGTTTTAACTATGTATTTATTGGAGTTTTTTTTATTGATTTTAATTAATTATTGTTTTTAAACCTTTTTGGGGTTATTTTGATGGGGATTTGCTTATTATTGTTTATTATAGGGGAAAAAGTATAGATTAATTTTCTATCAATTTAAAATTAATAAAAAATTACTCACTATTTTATATATTATATATATTTTTTTGGTTTCCAGTAAGAAAAGGTTTACAATGTTTAAAATTATCAGCTAAATTAGTTTTAATTATTTTTGAAAAATAATATAGAACTGTTAAGACATTTGAAAAATTATATAGATGATTTGAAGAATTTTTAACAAATTTATAATATTAAAATATTTATGGTAACAATTTATAATGTTTTGTGGAAGGCCAATTTACATTGTTATTAGGGTTCTACAATTGGAATCTTTTACGTCATTTTTTTTACCATTTTCAATAGTTTTGCTTTTTCTTTTGGCAACAAAAATGTTTTGACAATTTTGTTGTCGAAAAGGCGATTTCGACTTCTTTCAATAAATAGTCACTTGCTTGATTATTCGAAAGATCATTTAGAGAACATAACTCATGATCCTCACCTAAAATAAAATATTTAACATTAACACTAAGATCATGTTAATGGTAAATTAAAACCGTTCAACTTAAGGTTAATGTTTATTTTGTCGATATTTAAACACGGCTGTTAAAGCAAATGTTGAAAGAATCATGTTTAAACATCGAAAATGTTAACTTTATCATTAAGTCTAACGAACTTTATTTAGCATTAACATGATAATATCATTGATGTTAAATATTTTATGTTAGGTGTAGACCGCTTTAAGGAATAAAAAAAAATCTGCTAAAATGAATAAACAAAAGCGGTTTGAATTTAATTTTATCAAAAATCGTTGGGAAAATTTTGGTGTCTAAATTGACAATAACCTGTTAAGTGTGGAAAAAAATTACAAAATATTGTAAAATTGTTGGAAAATTTAAATTCGGTATTTACATTATTATATCAAGTAATAAAATAATGTCTAAAGGAGACATTTTTCTATTTTAACAAATGCTAAATTCTTATAATCACCTGTAGACCAATATATAAATAAAATTTAGATTTATTTAATAAATCTGTTATTGTGTGTGAACATCAATTTTTCTGCTGCAATTATGACTTTGTAGACGAGAGAGGTAAAGAGAATGTAAAAGTTTAGTATTCTCTTTTCATCTCTCTCCTATAAACTTCGAATTTCAGCAAGAAAAATTGCTGTGTGTGAACCTGGGCATTACAGCTTTACTTAGCGTCTACATAAGAGTTGATTGTGTGGTAATAAGTAACAAAGAGTGTGAAATTCACTCTCTAAGAGAGCACACTACAATATAAGTATTATAAGAAATCTTATGAGACTGTTGTGATAAGAGTTTTCTACACAACTATCTTATAAGATAAAAAGGAAAAAATAAATACATAAGAGAATTTGTTTAATGTTTAACATAACCGGCCCAATCATAAATATACCCAAGGATTTTTTATTTTTATTTATTTAAATCATGTTTATGTTTCTTGAGAATTTTGTCCCCAAACGCAGTTGATATAAAAGGAAAAATAATTAATCACAATAAAGAAATAGGGAAAAGTTAGGAAACTTTGTTTATGATTGGGCTGGATATAAATAAAATAGTTGCATCCATCTTCCGACACGGAGATAGTATGTTATTATATAACATGGTGACTATATTAGACAATTTTCGATAAAGACAAACATTAATCAATACGAATGGAAGGTGACAAAATATAAAAAATAAATAAAATATGGCAAATTCATCAATCCTTTTAAATATGCAGTTTGACAGCTGCAGCAATCAAAATAATAATCTGCTGTTTAAAGTTACATTGTCTATGTTTGCAACAATATCTTGATAAAAAAAATCGTCTGATATAAACGCAATATTATAGTTAGAGCTCAAGCGAAGATAAATTTGTCATTTTATTTGTCATTTATTTGTGGTTTTGACGTTTATTATTATTAGTTTGGTAAGAATAACGGATTCTTTATAAAAACCTCAATTAATTATTTTTTTTTGTGTACAGAGAAATTTTTTTGAAGTTTACAAGCAAAGAATACTAAGAATGGAAGGCTTGTCAAAAAACCTAACTTTTAGATTGTGTTGGTAAAATTGTATTTATATGTATTAGAGCTGAAAACACTTTCATCATACATCATAATCATATATAGTTGCATAAAAGAGTATCAATAAATTATAAAATATAATTCATCACAATTATATTAGCAAATATTCCTCTTTTAATGCGGATTACATCCATAAATCGTCATGACATTTTTTGGCTTTTTCTTGGGGAATATTAAATAATTTAAAATTAGTTTTAATGCTCTTTTAACTTTAATACCAAAAGTAGCAACTTTGTTCGTTATATTTAAATTTCAACATACAAAAAAGAAATACAAAAAATATTTTTTTTTCCAGTTAGTGGAAAATATTCGTGTAACGGGAGTGAAAATTTAATAAATGTGCGTGAAAAAATAATAAACATATCATGCACTAGTGAGAAAATGTGATGCGAGTGTAATTTTTCTTAAATTAAAAAAATTTGTTTTCATTTGTATTATTTCTCTCTCTTACAAGTGTGTTGAATTCACACAAAACTTGTGTGTTAGGAGAGAGAAATTTTGTTGTTGTACAAAATTGACAAGCTTTCTATTCTTATTATTCTTTGTTTAAAAGATTTTTGAAATATTTTTTTTGTAAACAAATATTGAAATATTTTTTTTGTAAGAAATTGTTGCCACATTATCAGAAGGGATAATTATATTTAGTCATTTTTTTTAATTGTGTAATTTATTTTAAAAAATAATTGTTTTATCTATATTCCTTTCGCTATCCTATTAAAATACAACCAATATATGTTTAAAAGATTATTAAAAGTATTATTAATGTTATTTTAAGTTACATTAAACAAAAGTATTCAAAATGCAACAGATTCATTATAAATTTTTTTCATATTCTTATTATTTGAGAAACTAGATTGAATGAAAGAATCGCTAAAATAGTGATTGGAATCGCTCCAATATTTAATAATAAATTATAAACTAATACACGTAATATTAATGTCTGTAAAAAGTAATTATTATTTCAATTCATATACCGGGTTTTTTAAAGAAGATATGGTAGCACAATAAAATAATAAATCGCTCAAATGTCAGAAGTATAATATGGCTACGAAAAGAAATAGAACGGCTCTACCTCTAGTTATTTGTATCATGAAAAAAACAAAATTTTCAATTAGGAAATAATTTTTAAAATATGTTCGAATTTGTGAGATTTTTTATGAAAGTGATATTTAAGGGACTTAATTAAAGGAAAACAAATACAACTCAGACATTTGCCGTTAGATGTTTTTTGAAAATTTCTTTTTTGTTTTAAATAAAATTCATAAATCGTTATAACAATTAACATTTTTCGAAACCTTTTCTTACTGTGATATTGTTTTGGTAGTTGTTTTGTTTTTTTCTTAATATTTTGGTTTTCAATTATTTTCAATATTTGTTTTTTGTTTTAATTAGTTAATTAATTATTAGTAATTTATTAATATATAATAATAATTATTATTAATATAATATATATAAAAACGACCTATAATATGACCGGGGTTATTTGCCAAAACCGAATCCGAATTTGCCAAAGAGATCTTTACCTTTCGACAGCACATCACCACCCGGCGCTGCTGCGGCGATACCTTTGAGACCGCCAAGCAGACCAGCACCGGGCCCTTGGCTTTGTGGTGGTGGCTGTTGACCTTGAGGTGGCACTTGTGGTTGTTGTTGTTGTTGCTGCTGTGGTTGTTGTTGGGGTTGCTGTTGTTGCTGCTGCAGCTGTTGCTGTTGTTGTTGTTGACCGCCGCCGAATAATCCTCCCAGGCCGGTTGATGTTTGCTGCGTTGGCTGCGCACCACCTTGTGGTTGCATTGGATCTTGTTTTGGTGGTTGTTTCGATCCAAATAGACCACCGGTGGCAGCCGAAGTAGCACCCGAGAGCAAACTAGTTGCACCGGATAATAAACCGCCTGAGGGTTGTGATACGGGGGGAGGTTGTTGTTGTTGTTGCTGTTGTTGCGGCTGACCCATCATACCCATTTGTCCCGGCTGCTGTTGTTGTTGCGGCTGACCCATCATACCCATTTGTCCCATCTGCTGGCCCGTTGGCTGTTGTTGTCCCTGTTGACCCATTGGCTGCTGTTGACCCATCATACCTTGTTGACCCATCATACCCTGCTGACCCATTTGCCCCATGCCACCCATTTGTTGTTGTTGTGGATGTAACTGTTGCTGTTGCTTTTGTTGTTGTTGTCCCATTTGCGTTTGTTGCTGACCATAAGGTTGTTGTTGCTGCTGCATGCCAGCAACATTACCACCGCGGCCGATCATCCCCTGTAAAATATTACATTTCATTAAATTACATAATTTTCTCTTCAACACCAATTCATTCAAAACAATTGAACTTTATCATTTCAACTTTCAATAATTAAAAACAAAGGAAAATTAGCTTAAAAAAAAGAACTTGGTAAAACATATACATACATAGTATTTTGTTTGAATATTTAAAAAAATAATTAACAAAGTTGCGGGACTTTAGAGAATATTATTTTTTTTTTTATTCTTTAAACTAATTAATTTGTAATTAGGAAGAAAATGCCAAAAGAGAGAAAGAGAGACAAAAAACACAAGTTTGGGAATCCACTCTGGGGTAATTTTGTATCGTTTTTTAATTCCTCTGTTCTTTTTATTATTTTATTTATTTACGATAATGAAAAGAAGTATTTGTTATGATTAAAAAGTAAAAAAGGAAAATATGTGTAAGTAAGTTACTTGGCATAAAACTATTGGACCAATTATTTTTTTGTTTACTACTTTTTACAAATTTAACTACAAATTTATAATGTTGAAGGTGAAATAAGATAATTTATTCTTATTTTTAAACTGAAATTAATTTGGTGAATTACATTTAATAGTTTTCTTATTAACACTTTTATTTATTTAATTATTTCTACTCATGGTTTTTATTGGTTTTGTTTTCTAAAGAAATCTTTTCGAAAGGAAATTGTTAATTAATATATATGCTGTTGAATATGTTAGCCTGGGTTCACACCCAGCAATTTTTCTTGCCGCAATTCTGAGTTTATAGGAGAGAGAGGGGAGAAGAGAATACTAAACTTTTACATTCTTTTTACCCCACTTGTCTACAAAGTCAGAATTGCGACAAGAAAAATTGGTTTGTGTGAACCCCTACTTAGTAATTAATTGATCTTGCTTTTGATAGACTTCACCACAGGTGTAGAGTTTATATAAGTTTGTCATTTGATATATACTTTCCACAATTTTCATCGTAGAAAAAATATAATATTTTCAGGATAAGATGATTTGACCAAACCGGTTTTTAAACCCGGATTTTCAGTTTACGGTAGGGACTTCGCTTTTTCAAGTTTTAGACACTTTTTCTGACTAAATATAAATAAGGTTAGTCTTCTCTTAATCCTTACCAAAGAGGCAAAATAGATTTAAAGCTCTCGTGGAAACGTAATGTTGAGAGCAAGACCAGTAAGGCTCTAAGCGCTTTCTATGTATGTAAAAAGACTTTTGGTAAGAGATGGCGACTCAAGCCTTACATCGTACACTGGGTGTACACAGCGGTAATTACAGCAATTATTACCTATGGAGCACTTATCTGGTGGAGTGTTGTCCATACAAGAACCTATCTCTCCATTCTAAGCAGGGTAAAAAAAATAGCTTGTGTAGACTGACATATTAGTATTATAAGAAATATTATGATACTGTTGTAATAAGATTTCTCTACACAACTATCTAAACATGAAAGTATATCATTCTTAGAAAGGATTTTGATAAATTCTTTAGGATCAGCATCCCTGACAGGGAAATCTTGGCAGCAAATTCTGTTTTTCAGGAGGGTGCAATCTTAGTCTTCACTGATGGGTCGAAAACGGATATCGGAACCAGGTCAGCAGTTTTCTTAGAAGACCTGGGACTTTCAATACCTCTAAGATTACCGTACACCTATATACTGTCGACTTCTTTGTAGATAGTCAGACCGTGATTGAGGCTCTGAATTCTTATGTGATAAAAGCGAAATGTGTACCCAGCAAAAAACGTTGAAGTTCTTCAAAAAGAGAACATTTTCACAACTTCAANAAGTGGAACAAAGTGCATATTTTAAACGTTTTTGGAAGTTCTTAATAATTACTTCCAAAAAAGTGAAAAATAAATGAATTTTTAGCGGAAAAAATTTGTAATAATTTATAAATTTTAAAGCATTTTTATTATTATTTAATAGGGCAAAAGTAGAGTTTTTATTAAAAAATTGTACAAAAATTGTTTTAAGGGAAGTACTTCAAAATGAATGAAAAAGAAGTAATAAAGAAAAACATCTTACCAATGACAAACATGGGTTACAAAAATAACTTCTGCAGCTTTTTTTCACCACTAAGTACTTCCTTCCAATGACAACACAATGTTAAAATCATAGCTTTTTCAGTTCTTTTTTCGGTACTTCAAAAGTGAAATCAAATGCAGATTTTCCACTTTTCTGGAAGTTCCTAAAAATTACTTCCAAAAAAGTGAAAATAAATTAAAATTTAGCGAGAAAAAAAGGTTAATTTCTAACTAAATTACAGTTTTAATAATTTCGAAACATTTTTATTTTCTTTTAATAAAGTTGAAGCGGAAGTTTTGCTAAAAAATTTTAAGAGAAGTACTTTGAAAGCAAAGAACAAGAAGTATAAAAGAAGAACATCCTACCAATAACAACCATGCAGTTCTTTTGCACCACAAAGTTTTAAATTCATGACTTTTTAGTTCTGTTTTTGCTGGGTATATATAAACGTGAAGGAGAGATGTAGTCAGTCAAGGCCTGTTAACTTTTCATCGAAATCCAAATGGATAAGACACCACGAATGCTGATGAAGTGTATAGAGCCATAGAAAATACATATTTCATTCTGATGATGTCGGATAACGGCATGCGACACTATGTTGTCACATCTTTAACAGCTTACCCGAAATTTTTGGCGCTGCTAACTGAGTACCTTATATGGATGCTATCACAAATTATAGACCGATCTTTATACTTATATAAAACTTATTTGTGTAGAATATTAACTTGATACTGATGGGATTTATTTCCGTTAAAATGATTTTCTGAAATTGGTTTATATGGGAGCTATGGTCAATTACTGACCGAACTTCTATTAAACTTATACGTGCCAAATTTGATTTAAATAATGCTACATTTAAGTGATTTATGATCATCAAACAGTGTTGCCGGAGTCGACAGTTCTAATTACACAACTAAAGTCTTTTAATTATCCAACATTTAAAAAAAAAAATATACAAAAAAGTAAACTTTTTAAAAATTAATTAATTTTATAAAAAATATATAATTATTTATTAAATATATATTAATAAAATTATTAATATTGTAAAAGAAAATTTTTAACCCATGATTTTATAATCAATGACAGCCAGTGTTGGCAGGACTTAATAAAAAAAGAAGCTAAATTGGATTTAAAAAAAGTCAGAAAAGGCTAAATCTCACAAAGAATAAAGTCAGAAAAAGCTAATATATTGACTTATTAAAAAACACATATATTTCTTAATGCTCATTAGTTTTTGGTATTTCTTCAAGAGTTACTATGGATACAAAAGTTTTTTAAAAAATAATAATATTCTTCTTGAATAAAGCACAGCAGGCAAAAATGTTCGCTAAATATAATTTAGATTTTTTGTGCGTATTAATGCACAAAAATGCTTAAATTTTGAAAGTTATATAAATAACCAAAAAAGGCTAGAAAAAAGCTAGAAGCTAAAACGAAAATTTTGAGGCTAAAAGCAAAATAAAAAGGCTAGATTTAGCCTTAAAAAGGCTAAACTGACAACACTGATGAAAACTCGTTTTTCTGGGCTTTTAAATTAGTAAAATTTTAATCTTAGAAATTTGTCTTTTCTCTGGTAAAAAAAATACATAGAATTGTTAACATAACTTCTAAAAAGTCCAAAATATACCCTTAGTTTTATTTTGTATCTGTGTTTTTGAGCATTACTTTTTTAATTCAGTTTTTAAATCCCGCAGTCTTACATCTCAAAACGGGATCACTTTAAAAAAAAATAAATAAATCCATGAGAGACATTTTAATAACAGTTAATTCACTTATTTATAATAAATAGTTCCATCGAAATTACACAGAAATTTCATTATCCAAAAATTATACAAAAAATTTAAAATTTTCCCATTTTTGGATAATTACACTGAAATCGGCCACACTGTCATCAAGTATCTTTTGCGAAATGACATTTATATGGGGCTATGGACCGATCACAATCAATTTCGACCCTGGACGGACGGACATTTTCCTATGACTCTGCTGGCAAAACTGGTCCTAAGTAATGAAAAAAAAAATGTAATTAAGTGACAATTAACCAATTGCTCTCGATATTTAACTTAATAAGGAAAGTTTAAAAATTTCCTGCCCTTAAAGAAAAAACTTTCTTCATAAGTTTATCGACTAAACTTTGATCTTATGTGTCACTTTAATAATTATTAAAATAGAATTATCAAATGTTATGACATTCAAAAATATGAATTACAAATCATTGAATTATCAACATACTATTCACAAACTTTGTATTGCATTGACATCAAATCTTATGACACAATCATTTACATAAATAAAGTTTTAAATTTGATTTTGTCGCAAATATTGGAATTTGTAACTTAAAAAATTGTAAAATATATACAAAAAACTAATATACAGATACAATACTTATAAGAAATTAACAAAACTTTCAACACAAGCTAAAAAATAATGTTAAAAAAAATAAGTAAAAAAAAATAACTGTAAATCAATAGTATTTAAAAATTTGACAGATTTAGGACATACAAATACTAACGAGAATGTGAACATGTAATGAAAAATAAAATGAAACTTACATGCTCGTTGTTTTTGTTTTGTTTTTTTTTTTTTTTTTTTTTTTTTTTGCTTTTTTTTTTTTTTTTTTTTTTTTTTTTTTTTTTCTTAAGAATATTTGACAGTCTGAACTGGCTAGAAAAAATAGCAACGTTTAAAAACAAATGTTTATTTGTTCTGTTTTTGAAAACAAACAAAAAAATAGAATGGTTTAAAATAAGGTTACTTATTTGTTTTGAAAAATATTTAAAAATTTAGGGATGCCATTACAATGAAATTAATCTAAAAGATTTAAAAAAAAATAATAATAAAAAAAATTAATTTTATTTGATATTACATCCAACTGACTGTTAAAAATAAAAGTGGTAAATTGTGTCTATATTTTAGTCCTTTATATAGTTTGCTTAGCAATCGAATAGTAACTAAGCTATATATTACAGTTATTTTAAAATAGTTTAATCCGGAATTTATTTAATATATACATTTGTATGTATATGTTTGTATATATAGAAGGTGTTTAATGTAACTTTTTTCAAATAACTGGCATCCCTGTTACAACATTGTCTTAAACCAATTAATAAAATTTTTCAAAAGTAAAAATTAACGACTGTGTTAACAAATTGAAAATGACTACATGAAAAATTACTTTAAAATGAAAAAAAATCTGTGTTTCGTTAAAAATTATAATATAAATGTGCGCTGTTTGAAGTTTCAAACAACAATTAATTCACATTTAAAAAAACTTTGACACTTACAGAAAAATAAATGCAAACATACATCATTGTTGCAATCATTTCAATAGAACACACATGCATATGTATATGAATGAATACTTTTTAAATAATGTGTTCATACATATAGACATGTAAGTTCCCTGAATATATCAATGATATTTAGTGGACTTATATACTTTTGTATAGTTTTTAATTGGACAAATAAAATTTTATCGGATAATCAATAGTTATTGCATTAAATTTATGAGAAAAAAATGTGTAAAACTATTGAAAGCAAATTAGTATATTTTTTAAACTAATATCTGTTGTTATGTTTTCAAAGATACACAAAAATTTGTTTCTAAATAAAGATATCCTAAAGATATTTTTGACGAATATCTTTAGGGTGTGTACCATTACCGCTTGAGTTATTAGGATTGTTTTCTTTTTTAAAGTAATCTCCGTGAAGAAACTTTTCAGGAAATTATAAATAATTATTTTCAGATTTTTGCAATTTAACTAAATTAAAAAAAAAAAGTATTTTTGTTTTGAAAAACAATGAATAATTATTCATATCATTTTTATAATTTACCATTAATAAACTCTGTATTATATTAATGGAATATTCGGTGAATTTAGACCTTTGCATGTAAAATGAAAAAGTTTAAATTCCCAAAACCAAAACGATAAAAGACCAAAATGGTTTTTTTGAATTTTTTCCGTTAGAGAAAATTTTATTTTTGAGAAAAACAGTGCAGATACTTTTTCTACAAAAAAGTGGTCGTTTTTCATTTTTCAAATTCAAAATTTTTTATTTATTAGATTCGGTAAAGATATCGAATATAAATGAAAAAAACAAGTGCTTGCTAAATTGAGGTACTTAAACCCAGCAAAAAACGTTGAAGTTCTTCAAAAAGAGAACATTTTCACAACTTCAAAAGTGGAACATTGGAAGGAAACTAAGTACTTCCTTCCAATGACAACACAATGTTAAAATCATAGCTTTTTCAGTTCTTTTTTTGCTGGGTATATATTATATTTATATATTTTCGTAATTTTAAAAAGCAATAAAAACAACATCCAAAGATGTAATTAAAAATTTATTCAAAAGTCCTTTTTTCAAATATTTGTTACGAAAAATTAATTTTATTCAAAAAATGTATTAGTTTATATAAATGAAATTTAACTTAACTGCAGTGATAAAAAGAAAAATCCAATAAATCAGTTTTTCATAACATCGTGTACATGAATTCCTATTCATTGAATAGGTACCACAAAAGAGAACATGTCAACACGCAGATAAAAATATGGATACAACATGATCACCACAACTTTTCAATATTAGTTTTTTGTTGATTTCAATAATACCGTGTTCATGGTAGTAATGTTTATGATTCTGTTCAGTCATTTAATGATTACCTACAATCAAAATTTTAATATGGTTCACTGAATCATAGTATGTATTTAAATATTTTTGTAT
>MINK01188156.1:0-16191 GCA_001735545.1 Phormia regina
TAGAACATCAAAAATAATTATAGAATAAAACAGTCGACGAATAATTTATTCTTACTGTTAACAACACTGACAATAAGAATGAGGGAGAAAATGACAAGGGTTGCCTACATAAAGAAAAAAACAGTTTATTATTTAATAAACACAATAAATATTTTTTTGAATACGATTTTCTTAATAAATACATTAAGATCTTAATAGCATGCAATCTTTTAACTCAGAAATTTATCAAACAATTATTTCGACCATAATCAATTTAATATTCATTTTCTTTAAACCAATAATAAAAGAATATTTCGTTAGGAAAAATCTTAAGTTCAGTCCTCAATAAATAGTATTTTTATAAGAAAAGGTGGACTTTTTAAAAAATTTCCTTTGGCATTTATGTATTATTTGACATCATTTATTGTTACTATGATCATTTATTTATGATGATAGTAACAACGTTTTTGAATTGTCAAACTGAATAAAATTAATAAATATTTTTTAGACGGAAGAAAAAATTAGTTAATATGAACAATTTTTTAATTTAATTTAATTAAAATTTCGTAGAATCAAATACAATTTGTTAGTCAAATTGAATAAAAATTCTTCAATATGAATAAAATATTTAGTTAATTTATATTATTCAATTTGACTAAAAATTTGTTAAATTAAATTTTAATTAAGCAATTGAATTAATCATATTCAATAATTTTCATCAATTTAACAAATATATGAAAAATTAACCAAAATTTCTGTCGACTTGTTTACTGATTGTTTCATTGATATTTAGACCATTTTACTTCAATTTTACACTCCATTTTACTCTGTTTACTACTTGTTTTTGGGTGAGTGTAGTTAAAAAATAGTAATCGTAAAATTTTCAAATTGGAATGCCACATCTTTTCTCAAATTTCTTTTCAATAAATCACCAAAAAAGCTTTTAAAATGTTTTTTATTTCAGTAAATTGGGTTACTAATTAACCTTGATATACCGTCAATGTCATTTGTAAAGTGTTCAAGTTATTTAAACATGATTTTTCCCCTTAATATTTTCGTAAATGAATCCATTTTTAAGTTCTTGTAATTATTCGCTTCAAAATTGTTTGATTACGCTGCTTCTTACCGATGAGTATTTCGGTCAATCAATTCTGGCTCTACAGCCTGGCTCTTCAAATGATTTCATGATCTTATATGTCAGCTATATCCTAACATCTTGCAAGCCGATCCTTCTCGATCAACTGTAAAATTTACATTGACAATTTCTTATCATAAGAAATTTATTTAGTAATTGTATTTTTCTAAAACGGTAATTCTACCGCACATTGAATACGGAAACGTTTATGCTTATACAGTGCAACTTTTTAACAGCAAAAACACAAGCAAGCGGAACTGGATGTTGTTTTCCGTTCTAAGAGAGAAAGAACTTTTCAGAATCTGTCTTAAAAATAAAATACATTTAAATTTTCAACGGATTCCGCTGTATTGTTTTAGTTGCCAAATCTTCATATAAAAAATAAATAATCCGCTTGGTTTTGTTTGGGGTCTAATTCACACTCTAGCGGTGTTATATATAGTTATACGGTCTGAAATAATTGAAAATTGTAAATCACTTTCAATAAACTTTTAGTGAAATACTTATGTATTTGTATTTAAACTTTATTGTTATGAAAACAATAGATATTAGTATTTTCTTTCATTTTCATACAAACGAAATGCAAGTACTTTATTAAAATGCTTTCCTTTGTAGTTGTCTAGGGACGAATATGATACCAACATGAAAACACACGAAGCCATAAAAGATATGCAATATGGCTGAATATCGCTGTCATCATCAATAGAAATAAAGAAAAGACAAAATACGCTCGCTACTATGTTGTGGGAGTAACTAGTGCTGTGGTACAAAGTGCAGTAGATACTAAATGAAAAAACTACATATAGAGTTGTAATTGAACTACAAAGGAGAATAAAACAAGGTAGCACAATAAGGACGTTTCAAATACAATTTAAAATGAAACAATATAACTTGACCTCATCCTGAAACCATACAATTTGGTAGACCATCATCCTGGGTTTAATGGCAGGGAGTTGTAATAACTCCATTTGACTTTTTTTTTAAATTATTTCTGATTCTAGGACTTAGGACGATTTTTTCGTTTTCTTGCTAAAATTAACACACACTAAAAATACTAAAAGCCCTCTTATAAAAAAATTCTAAGAATATTCCGTTGTCATAGGTGGCGTAGTTTTATCGTATCTTGCATAGAACCGAATCTGTGTCACTTTAAAATATGAATTTTAGCGGTTTTTAAATTCAAAATCGTTTATTTTTGGACTCGCTAAAGATTTCGACTTTAAATTTATTTTATTCAATTGATAATTTTTCTTTTAATTAACATTGTACACTCCTCTTACTCTTATACCATATCCAAAACTAGTCCAAAACTAGTCTCTCAGGGCTATTGACCGATACCAGCTAGGGAACTTTGTATTTGTATATTCAGTATTAATAAATATAATATAATTTTTGAAATATATAGGGAATTGTTTTATTTTGTATATACTTTTTGTTGTTTTAAATATTCCCTTTTTATATATATTTGTTTATGGTGATAGCGGCACCCAGGTTACTTATACTTATCTCATGTTTTAACACTTTGTTTTAGTACTTTCAGTGCTAGATTTAGCATTTAAAGAGACTAAAGTTCAAGATTATGCTAAATGATTTTTAGCATTTTTTTACAGTAAATTTTAAATACATTCATTATTAGTTGTCAGTTTTAAAATATATAAGCCCTAATTTTCCTTTATTTTTCTATATTACTTTCAACTCTGAAGAAAAAATTTTATAAGTCGTCATTTAAACAAAATTTTGTGTTTAAAAAACAATTTGGTTTAACTGCTTATAAACTGAAACTTCGGTGGCTGTTAGGTGTCAATTAATAGTCAAATGATACTTAGCGAGTGGTGGTACTACTGCGCCAATTCCTACAAATTTTCCGTAGGGATTTTATAAATTGACTCTGAACTTTTTAATAGTTAGTGTGTTTATGTCAAAGGTTCTTAATTGAAAATTTTGTGATGAATGGGGTATCAATGGGTATTGAGGAACGGGCCATTGCGGCAATTGACACAAATTTCCCGCAGGGTAGTTACAGATACATTTTGAAAAGATTTTCGAATCTCCCCACTGTGAACTAGTTCACCTTGGCCGAACATAAAATTTTGTGACCTCTAATTATTTTTAATTACCGTATAAAGTCTAATACTTTTAGACAGATAAACGGACATATTTAATAGACTCGGAATTTTACTAGAATCCAGAATATTTATATAAACTTTTTGTGGTCCTAGACGAATATTTCGACAAACAATTATAATTTTATTTAAAAAATACTTTTTCATGTTTTCGAGATACTGTTTATTTTGGAAGCGTAGTTTTGCTAAGCTTATGTACCATAATCATTGAGCTTGGGTTTAAACTTTTCAACACTTAAAGCTATGTATGTATATCATTTTATTAAATTCATTTTGTTTGATAAGTTTGAAAAGGGTGTCCCTATGCTTTATATATGTGTATGTGAATAAACTCTTGTTTTTCATTTTTGACTGATGTGTCTAATGCAACATCCGACACATGCGTCTATCTTTGTTTTAGTACTGGTATATAGATACATACATACAACTGTATCTATATAGAGTTTCTATTTACATACATACATATGTATATAGGATATATGCAGTGATATTTCTTTTTGGATGCCACATAAATTCGTTTATTTTAACATCCCTAGTGAGCAGTGCGAATGTGTGCGTGAGTATAGTTGTATGTATGTATTTTGGTTATGAGCTCATATGCATAGTTGGAATGTTTCCATGTTGTTGTTTTTTTATTCCTTTTTTTGTGTTTTTCCTGTTTTGTTTTTTTGTACTTTGTATGTATTTTCTTTTTGGTATTAAATTCTTATGAAATCAATTGCAGTTGAACTTGTCTAAAACGAACTGAAATACATTAATTATAGTAAAAAATAACAAAAACATCATTCAATATAGATATATGTAAACAATTTCTTACATCCTATTATTAAACTGTACAGGACATTCTCGTTCCGTATTAAACAATCAAGATGTGTTGTTGCCGTAATTAACTGTATTTACAACCAAACACATCTGTTGTTGCATATGATATTAATTACACACACTCGTTCATATTTATTAACATGCAACTCTAGAAATTCAGTGGGATTGAAGTAGAAGAAAAGTTCTTACCAGGGATGGTAAATTCGTTGTTTACATTGCCTTTTAATTTTTGCTTTTATTATGAAAAAATCTAAAATATAACAGTTTTAATAAGAAAATTTAAGGTAAAAAATATAATACATATTTTAGTTTTTAATTTACAAATTTTTTAAAAAAGTATAATTATTCCCAACCCTGGCTCTTATAACATAAAATTAAAAAATGTGGGAGCCAGGCCAGTCCATGTCATCATCATCCCATACAAAAATATTTTATATTCTTTGAAGCAAGTATACAATGTTTTTGTTGTTACTTGTGTACAAGTGAAAGCTAGTTGTTGTTATTTTTGTTTTTCAAGTCGTTGTTGCTGGAAGTAAATCTCCGAAAGTTTATTAGTAGAAAGATGAACGACATCTGCATGTAGATTTTTCATAAAATCATAAATTAACAAAAATTTATGGAGAGAAAAATAAAAGAACTATTTTAAAACCAACATTATTTTATTGCTGTTTTGAAGAGTTTCATCATTTTCTATGCATAAAATTTATTTTCATCCACAGTGAAATTAAATGTTATTGTATGCGATTATAACAAGAAAAAATTTCAACACAAAATTAAAGCGCATACCAATAGTTAAGCAAAATGCCTAACGCGTTTTTCGAGGTTAGTTTGTTCGTAGCCTTTTTTCAATATTATTGAAAATAAAAATCAGTTTAATTATTTAACTCAAATGTTATTATGTTGTGGATTTTTATAAATAATGCATTATTACACAAAATTTGTACAGGATTCCACTACCTTTTACGCATATTTTGCCAAAATGTTGTTAAATTTATTTTACTTGAACCGTAGGTTAAGTTAGGTTTAGGAGAGGACCACACGAAAATCGTGCGTAATCACAAGAACATATTTGCTGATCCAGAGAGAATTCTCGAAGTTCCTCATCAGCGCGTTTATAACGAGCATCTTATTACATCACTGCTTCACATTCACTAGTTAGTCTATTTGATAGTATTACATTCTTTCAATTTGCGTCTCAATGTTTCATGCACATAGTCCAGTTAATTTCACAAATTTTAGCATCTCATTGGATTCGTTCCTCTCAGTTTCTCTAAATTCTGAAAGCAATAGGAATCTTCTGCATCATTACACCAGCTACATATACTCACTGTACTAAAAGTAATTTAATGCTGAAATACCTCAGTTCATTGGTCTGTAAATGCACCTATATACCGGTCTCAGTTCGCATTTCTCCATATAAGTAAGGACTTTAGCGGTATTTTTATCTTTTGGATTTCCATAGTATCTTCGTTTGTTTGCAACGTGGTACTGTGGTTTCGCCAATCTGCCTAATTACCATAGATTCTCCATTATCCTAAGATGATTGGTTCAAGACCGTTATAGAGCTTAGGCCAAAGCAATATTCTGCTTTGACTCCGTGAACTGGTCAGCATATTCGTTTTCTTGCTATATATTATGACTCGGCACCGGCACCTAGCACAGTTCAAGGAGTTGCTCGTTGAGAACCAATTTTCGTTTGCCGCAGCTGTCACTTCGATACTTTCGGATACAGCGCGTCTGCTCTCCGCATGCAAAATGACGTTTTGATGGTAGACATGGTTGCTCGAACAATTGTGCGAACAAGAACAAAACATGAACATGTTGTGTCCACACTATTCAAATGCATGTGCGCACAAAATTTTGTTTATTGCTCGAACATGAAAAAAGCGTGTGTGGACGGCGCGTTAAGCTCTCGGTGACAACGGCTGACTACCATTGATTTAATATTACAGATTGCATCTATTGTAGCTTGCCTATCTATGTATATTGTGTTATCGCTCGTAAATATCGGTCTCATAGATATAAGTCTGGCTTCTTCATACACGCCAAAAACCTCTGTTTGAAAGATACTACATGCATCATAAAGTCTAGCGCTGTAGGTAATATCCAACACAACAATATGTCCCATTTTCTTTCCTTGAGCCATCTGTGTAGAATTCAATACCGTCAATTTTGCGATTATTTATCTCCCTTTTAACTACTTATATTTATCCTATTCGATTTGAGTAGATAAGTAGTCAGTAGCAATGTTCATATAATGTAATCCACCAATTAGAGTTGAGTGTCCAAAATTTCTAATAATCAGTTGTCTAGTTAGACCCTGTCCAGTATTCTGCACATAACATCAGTTGCAGTTGATCTTCGGGCCCAGATATTCATAGTGCAGCTACTCTGTTTACCCGCTTAATAACTGACGCGTGTGTGCGCGTATGTATTATTTGGAAATTTACCTCTAATCAATATAACATCATCTGCATATGCGATTATTCCAATACCTATTTTATTCAGCTCCACTAGTATTTGATTTAGTACAAGAATCCATAGTGTAGGTGAAATTACACCCCTAATGGTATATATAGAGCAGTCTCAACTGATTTCCCTTTAATAACATGATCATCTAAGATTCTTTCAAGAATCTTTAAAAGAAACAAAGATAATCTAATGGAACTATAATCTTTTAGCTCACTATGTTGTATTTTCCCTACTTTCTGTATTAAAATTACCTTAACCCTACGCCAGGAATAGTTGATACATGCATTGTAGAGGTTCACTCCTAAATCTGTTATAACAGAACTTGATTCCTGTAACATTATTGGGTATATGCCATCTAGTCCAGGTGATTTGTAGGATGTAATTGCTAATAGTCCATTTAAGTTTTTCCTTTATTATAATGTTGCGGTCTAGTACAGAGTTGCAGAATCCATGAACTGTACCAGAATGAGTATCATTCACTATATTCAAGTAGCATTTCAGAAAATGCATCTTAAATAGTACTTCTAATGTTTCGGCAGCTGATTCTGATCCATCAACTTACTGGGAAGGTGTTTCTGTTTAGTCATAAGCTTTCTTAGGTGGAGGTGTCTTTAATAGTTTATACTTCTTTTAATTTATCCACAAAATGCTGTCTTTTTGCCTTCCTAATCTGTTTCTTAAATTCTTTGCATTTATATCTATATATTTCCCATTTCTTATTAGAGTTTCTTACACTTGATCTGAGTTTTTCAAGTTCTTTATGCCATATTCTTGTTTTTTTTATACAAATTTCTGCTTCACTAGCACGAACTTCGAAAGCAGTCGCAAAAATGACTTCTAAAGTTTCAGCAATAAGCTCTATATCATATTGATCTCGAATCTATACATTTGATGACGACATTGATGTTAGAAATGTGTTATTGGATATATCCCAATTGATTGCACGCGGGCTCATAAAGGACTGAGAAGACTCCGCTACGTTCCTGTTTAGTACAAATTCTAAATATTTATGATACGAAAAACTTATTTATCTCGATACTTTTCATTGATAAATGGGTATACATTGGGTTATTAGTGGATATAGCTTGTTCATTAGAAGCTTCTTAAATAGCTTAGACGTCTTAGATAATAGACTTATGGGTCTATACGATTCTACTTTTGTGTGATCTTTTCCTGGCTTAGGTATCACGGTAATCAGTGACACCTCCCATTCTAGTGGATAATATTCAAGATGTAATATAGCTAATACAATGATTCAATCCGATTTAACGATGTCAGCCGCCTTTGCATGCTGTCGAATGTAAAAATTGAGCACAAAAAAGAAGTCATAATCTTAAAAATAATTAAAGCGAATTTAGAAAATATGACTGTATTGAAATTAGTTATGACCTTTCCATTATTTTAACTAGTTTTCATTGTAAATTTTCCCCCGGAATTGTGCTTTAATACATAAGAATTTCTTAGTTATGCGGAAATATTTTTTTCTGTCTATTGACGATATTTGACTTAAATTTTTAGTCTCGATCAATTGTATACATCGTTGTTCTTTTATATCTTTATCCAAGATTTTTAAAAATTCCAACATACTGTAATAAAATACAACAACTAAAAGTGCTATTTTTAAAATGTTAATAAAATTTTTATATTAAAGTTTTTAATACTCTTCTGATTGTATTGTGCAAAATAACTTAAATCTAAGTTCACGCGGTAATCCAACCTGTTTCATTAGAAACTGTAAAAAACTGACCATTTAAAACATTTTCGCTCTTCTATTATTGTCAAGTCTCGTGAGTTCAGATCTTTTTAAACCACCTTCAGACCTTTGCGAATGCCTCCACAATTCTTAGAACAAATTTGAAACAAATTTCATTTTGCCCTTTATAAAGTTTCCTCATACAATGCCTCGTCTTGCTTCAAAAAATCTGGTATTAATTTGTATTTCCGTTTCAATAGAATACAAAATAGAGGGTTTACAACTATTTTAAAAATTCTCTTATTAGATGGGAAGGTCTTGTTTCCAATGACATGCCGTGTAAAAAAGAAATAATGTTGCAATTCGATTGGAATGCTTTTTGAATCAAAAATAAAACATTTTATATTGGATCTTCAGCGCTTGTTTTTTGAACTGGGTTGTGTACAGTTTACATTAATGTTTGCTAGGTTTTGGTATTGAAACATTTGTGACATGTTTTGTATTTGTCAAAGAAAATTTTCAATTTATAGCGAAAGACTTGCACAAACAAACTACTCTTACTTTGTACAATTGCACATAAGAGTAGATTGTTTTTAATTTTTGTAATGTTGATTGTGCAAATGTCAGCCGGGTGAATTTTCGTGGAATGGGATATGCACATTTTTATAGGTTTTATCAGAGCCTACAAAAATATTTAAAAAATTTGGTAAGCGATTAAAAATGGTTTATGTCAGAAGTACACTGTTTTTGGTCCCCTTTGCTCCGTCCCAAATTTCAGCAAATCCCACCATCCGATCAGAAGTTACAAGTTTTTTTAAAAATGCTCCACATTGGAGACTGTATGTAAATACATTTATGCAGTTGTTTTGTTCGAAACTGTAAAAGTGGAAAATACTTATCTTTTATTTTTTTCTTCCGTAGGGTTTTGCAATAATAAAGTTAAAATTAAAATTGTCTTTTAAAAATAAATGTTTAATGTTTACTTAAAATTTACAAACATTTTTATACATATATTTAGTTAAGAAATTTGAAAAAAATATATATAATTAAATACATATTATTTTAAGGTATTTCAGATATTGAATATGTGTTGTGTTTTTTTGTATCTGTGTACTAACATTGATCAAAATAATCGATATTTATTTGGTCATTAATCTAGATTTATTTTATTTGAGTAGTGTTTTGTATTTTTTTTTAGTATGAGTGTGAAAGGGAGACTGTAGAAAAATTGCAGAAATGTTCATGATGTTTGTATTGTACCATACAAAATGTCAATGTGGAATTCGATTGACAAATTTATTGATGGACACAGTCTATGTGAATAGAATAAGTATTGAATTTGTTGGAGTTTGCACATATATATGTATATTCATTAGGTTGGTTCGTAAATGTTATCAAGTTTTCTCATCATAGATGGAAATTTTAAGTAAAAATTAAATATTTAAAATAAATATTGAAAATTATAGACATATTTATTGTCTATATAAACGGTTCTCAAAGGGGGGCCGCGATCCACAAGGAGTCCGTAAGTGCATTTCTGGTGGTCGCGAAGATATATTGAAAAATAATTTTGAACCCCACAATTTTTTAATAAAAATATTTAAATAAAAATACCAATTTAAGTCTGAATCTATTTAAAAAACGGAAAGACACACTTATACAAGAGGAGGAAAATAACTGTTATTTTGATTCAAATACATTATTGTGACCTTTATGGAGCATACTTGCATAAAGTGATATATTTATTCACATTTTGAACTATAAAATGTACATTTTGTTTAAAAACTTTTAACATTTTATAGACTTTCAAACTGCATTCCGTTTGCAGATTCGTGGTATAGACTAAAATCAAAACTTTCATTCCAGAGGATGTACACCTTGACCGCTTGGGTTTTTAGAATTGTTTTCTATTTTAAATTCATCTCTGTGAAGATCCCTTTCAGAAAGGTAAAAGAAAATTTTTATATATTTAATTAGGAGAATAAATAGTGCAGACATTTTTTCGGTCATAAAATTACAAAATCATAATTTTTGAAATGAAATTGTTAATATTTGCAGGAAGAGTGTGTGTAAAATATAACACATTTGTCCAATTTTTGTTCTAAATCTAAATATTTAAAAGTATTTCAATCACAACTTTCATATGATTTTTAAATTTGCAGTGGGTCGTGATTCCATTGCAATGTTAAAAAGGGGTCGTAAAGCAAAATTTTGTAAGAACCCCTGGTCTATATTATAAAAAACAATTATTTTTTTTTATAATTTCGATGTTGATAATTTAAATGTATGGAAGAGTTGTAGAATAGGACTTAACGTTTTTTAGCAATTAAAATATTCTTTTAAATAATTGACTTTTTTCATGAAATCTTCTAGGAAGATATCAGGAAATATTTTTATACTCTGTCTTGCCGTAAGTTAATTTTTGTATTGTATTTATGTCAATAAATCCCGGGATATTTTCGTTCAATCCCGGGATTCGGGATTTTTTACCGGAATTTTCCTGATTGATATCCTTACTAATTATACACACATTTGTAAAGTGTCATCTGGATTGGTTAATGGTTTAAATCTGAAAGATTATTTTACATAGTACAAAAATAAAATAAAACAACAAAGAAATCATCGAAAGTTTCAACTTTGTTCTTTTACAATTGAGGCTTTATATATCTCAACTAACTTAACAAGAACGAAATTTTATTCAAGCATCGATATGAAATATCAACGAAGTTTTGTACAAATTGTTTAAGGACCAATATAAATTCGGGAAAAATGGGAGAAGTTCGCTCACTTTACTGTCCTCCTTCTCCTTGATAAAGTGAAATTTTAAAAATCGAAATTTTTTGAAATAAAATCTGTAATTTCTATCCGTTTGAAATATTTACATAAAATTTAACGCAGGCGTAGTTAAAGAGTGTAAAATTTTAAGTGAGGTACCTCTGACACACAAAATTTTTCATCACTTGAGAAATTTTTGTTCTTTATGCGATTTTAAATATTTTCACATTTTCTTAGAGCTTTCGCAAATACTTGTAGGTCTTTTCGAGAGCTTTGAATATATTTGAAATAAAAAAATCTTCGGCAAATGTACTTGTCGGAAAAGGGGAAATTAAAAAGGATATCTAAGGAATTATTCAAACATCAGGATCTTAATGCTGAGGAGCAAATGGAGTATATGTGGTAAGAATAAAAATATTAAAAAGTAATAAATTAAAAGATGTTGGGTTATAACCTTTTTTTTAATTCATAGATTCTTCCGAAAATTATGTGGTTTGGATTCAAAATCAAAGAAATAATGAAATAAATGAAGACGATTTTGAGAAAATGTGTTCGCCAACTCGATTTAAACAAATCTCGGAATCAAAATCGACTTGAGAAATATTGAATTTGTGGCCCGAATATAAAAATCCGTTAGCACATCAACATATAATTATCAAATAAAATATACCCTATAATTATTTTAAGTTAAGCTTTAATATTTTTTTTTCTTTTTTTAGATTGATATAGATTTCACATTGAAATACCCTACAGCCAAAGAATATGCAGAATGTATTTTTAGTATTTTCAAAACTAAGTCTGCCTGTTCTTCATTATTAAAAGATCTTCATAAAACCGAGTCAAGCAATGAAGGTGATTTAGTTTCATTAAATAAACAATTATTTAAAAAATCTTATAAGAAATGTACACATTTTACATTTTGAGTTGAGTTATTGGTTTTTAATTTTGCGAATTTTTAAAACGGCGAACTGTTTAACTGAAATCGATTTTTATTTATTTATTTTTTGTGTGTGATGAAAAATTGTTTATGTCAAAGTAACCCACTTTTGACCCCAAAACCTTTGTTTCTGAAGTATATGTATCTCTTCTTCCAAGGTTATAATTGTATACTCTTCTGCTAAGACTTTGTGAAAATTTTTTATAAATCTCGTCGAACTATAAAAAGATACAGATTTATTTTCAAAAATTTTCGATTCAGCATAACAGTGCCTTGCTTCCATACAAATTGAATCCTCCTAATATTAAGATAAAAGTATATGGGAATGAAAGAATAAACATACATTTGTTAATAGTAAAATATTTAGTTTTATTTGACATTATATTTGTAGATTGATTGAAATGAAAATTTACACTGGCATATCGAATATTCATACAAAAATAAAAATTGCCCTGGAAAAACCCCTTTCAATATTTTTTTATCAATAATTTATTTATTCCCATAAAAAAATAATAAAATATTGTCATAACGAAAATAATTCGCTTCGTACCTATGAGACAGAAAGTTCTTTTGCTAAGATAATTAATTTTATTTATTGAGTCTTCTGAAAAGTTAAGAGAACTAACAATAATTAATAAAATCTTAAATCTATGTCTTAATATGTTTTTAGTACAACCAACTTTGGTATAAAAGCGATTTTAATGCAAATGATTTATCTTCGGTTCAGGTCTGCGGTGTTTATACTTCTCAATCGGATGTGTCCAATACCTCTTAGTATATTTCGTGCTAATGAGTTAAGGTGTATTTTCAATTTTTCCCTGCAGGTTCTTTTATTACATCTTTTACCAAAGGTACGCTTAGAACCTTACGTATGTTAGTATTTCTTATGTATCAAGATGCTGCGGTTATAATTTGCAATATTTTGTTTGGTGTCCCAGTATTTTCTCAATATTTTATGCTGAGGCCGTACCCCATAATTTGTAATGAACGTTTATATTAAATAGGAAAAAACAGTAGGAAAATATTGAACTTACATGGAATACATATATTCGATTTTNTCCTAATCCTAGAGTCGCCAATAAATTTCCTCAGGTGATGATCTTAACCAAAGATTGTGCGTATATTTTTTCTCCCGTCTCATGCAAATAGTTCTTTATAGAAACTTATCACTTAAAATTATAATGCGAACCATAATTTTATACAATTTATTCACGTCACACCTTTTTGTTACAAGAAAATATTTTTTTTCATAGATTTTACTATTATTTTCTATAATTAATTGTTTTTCCAATCATATGGGTTTTAATAATCTGTTTTGTTTATTTTCTTATGACATATAATAAATAACAACGATTGTCAAATGTATAAGTGTTTATGTCTGAGCTAAAAGAGACAGGGTAGGGAAAACTTATACTATGGTGTTTCAACTATGAAAAAAAAAACTCATTACTAAGAATAATCTATTAAAATAAGGAAATGTTGAAAATCTAATAAGTTATTAGATTTTCAACAATTGTGTATTACAACTTTTGAGTAATTTTCTTCAATATTAGATGGGAAGTATTACCGATCATGGATTTTCTTGAAAGAAAACTTATCAAGTGACGATCAAATAGTAAATTTTCCTTTCGATTAGTTTCCTAGAGGATCATTTTAATATTAGAAATTATTTTAAAATGTCATATTCTTCAAATATTACCTGTTTGTTATTATTATCTGCTATTTCTATTAGTTTCTGTTCAATAATTTTAAGCAAAAATTAAATGATTGCTGAGAAATTTTTAGATTTAACTCAATAAATGAAAGACGTGATATTGTGCCTTTGAATGTCCACAGGAAAAGGAACTTTTAATTGTCTATTGCTTACAAGAAACTTCCTATATTGCAATTTTGACGTCTTTGGTCACTAAATATCTAGAAAATTAATATTGCCACCTATACTATTTGTCACTTATCCAAGATTCCAATCACTTTACTTCTCACCTTTTGTTCATCATTAGAGAAAATAAATGAATCAAACCTAACATTGTTTTCCTTGTTAAAAATAGAATTTACATTTTAATAAATACTCAATGTAAATAAAATCTAATCTTTTAACTTATTAGATTTTCAACATTTCCTTATTTTAATAGATTAATTTTAGTAATGAGTTTTTTTTTTCATAGTTGAAACACCATAGTAGAGGTTTTCCCTACCCTGTCTCTTTTAGCTCAGACATAAACTCTTATACATTTGACAATCGTTGTTATTTATTATATGTCATAAGAAAATAAACAAAACAGATTATTAAAACCCATATGATTGGAAAACAATTAATTATAGAAAATAATAGTAAAATCTATGAAAAAAAAATATTTTCTTGTAACAAAAAGGTGTGACGTGAATAAATTGTATAAAATTATGGTTCGCATTATAATTTTCTTTAAATTACGACCCGTTGCTACTTTGCGCACAGCTTTACATGGACTAGGCGTCAGGCAGCACACCGCGACGGACGGACATCGTTAGTCGACCTCAAAAGTGAATTCTGACGTCGAACGGGATACTTTAAGGTGGGTGTAGGAACATTTTTTCTCTGCGTTACAATATTTGCACAAACACATAATACCCCAACCACTTATTTTAACCCCTTATTTTTCTATAAATGACAATTCTTTTTTGGTAAAAGTGACAGGGACCGATTTTAGTTCTAACACTTTGTATGAGCTGAACTTGTCACTTTAACTTGGCATTGACCTAGAGGGAATAATCCCCCTTTTAACCAGTTTTGGGACCGATCACTTAACTAAGTTTCACCACAAATTAGATATGATAGTGATTTGTAATATAGAAGGAACTTGTTCTTTATATTAGAAATAGGAATGTGGTCCAATAGAAATGTGGTACAAAGAGCTTTTTGTAATTTTCAAAATTCAATAACTCAGAATGTAATAAACACATTTTCACAATTCTTTCTCAGCGTGACAAAAGAATTATACATAATCGTTTTTAAATAAAAAAAGTCGTTAGTCATTTTTAAATAAATAAAAAAATTATAGGATATTTTAAATTCAAATTAATTCACAATAGAGCCAATAATAATAATAATTCTTACGTACATTTGGGACAGTTACTTATTTTGAATTTATATATTTTTAAACCGATATTTTTAGGAAATTAAGAATAAATAATCTTAAAACTGTATTCATTTGCATAATCAGCATAATTATAAATATTCCCAAGGAATTTATTTCATACGGAAATAAATGTTTCTGATATAAAAGTTGATATAAAAGGGAAATTTATTATTCGCAATAAAGTAAGTGAGGAATGATTATTTGAATACCTTCCAAATATTGATCAGAATTGAACAATGAATTATGCAAACATTCTAAAACCTGATATACAGAAATTATTCTGAGCATGATTTCCTAAGTTTTTGTTTTATTTAGAATAATTTAAGTCTCAATCAGGTATGTATGTGATGAAAACCGATTGTGTTCAAAACGAATTGGTTTGAAAACTTGTGATGAATTTTATGTAAAAAATAACAATTATTTTTAGGCAAATATGAAAAAATTATTTGATAAATTATAAAAGAAAGTGATTAAAATATAATTTATATCAATAACAACTTAAATATCAGTTCATCATACATTTTTGCGATTTAAAATCGATTCGTAAATGACTTAAAATTTCGACATCTTTTTTTAAATCATTTAAGAATCTGTTAAGTAGATTACCGATACTTAAAAATATTACAAATATTTTGAATATAACTGAAAACCTCTGTGTAGCACATAGGTTAGATAGCAGAGTTGGGGGTAGTGCACTAAATTTGCAGTTTCCACTAACACTTAGTGATAGTGCAAAAATTTTTAACTAACAATCTTTACTTTTTAGTGGTGAGTTGAAAAATATCGCCTCACTCCAACATGTGTAGTGAAAAATATTTTCCCACTAAATTGAATTAGTGATAAGTTAAAATTTTTTCAGCTTAAGCCTAGTGCTCTTGCATTTGCAACATTGTTTTCTCTTCCCCAGGCAAAAAGGAACTTCCAAAAAGTGATAAAGATGTCGAATTTACTGTTTGAGGATGTACTTGAAAAAGGAGCCGCAGAATGCAATTGATGTTTAACCCCGTTGGTTTGTCATTTGGCAAGAATGTCTTTTTTAAAGGATGCCAAACTGCTTCTGATGTAGTGATCTTAAATAGTTTTCTAAAGGTAGCCATTGCTTCTAATATGCTGTGAGAGTAATATTAAAGTTCTTTTTG
>MINK01188157.1:4071-25887 GCA_001735545.1 Phormia regina
AAACCTATGAACAGGCTGTATCATAAACAATTATTTAAGTAGTTTTCGTTTAGTTATTGCTAAAAACTACATGATAATGGTTTTTGATTTGTATAATATATTTTACAATCCATTTTGTAAAAGAATATAAAACATTTTGGAAAAGATTTTATATCACATTTACACCAAACAAAAACTAATTGTTTTTTGAAAAACCAAATTTTTTAAAAATACAGGTCATTCCATGTGATTTTTATTGACGTATGTCTTTGTTACAATTTGTTATATAAACCGAATTTCGAAATAATTTTTGTGTTTAATGTATTTTTAATATAATTTTAAAAATGAATTATTACACAAAATTACAAAAGGAGATAAAATAATTGAAATAATTTAAAAGCTGATTGTTAATAATTTTTTGTAGGTTTTTATTTAGTTTCATAAAGAAATGAAATTAGTTTGATTATTGGAAAAACCAAAAAATTCATGTGTTTTCAACGCAAAAACCGAATGAGGCCAAAAACTAACTGGTTTTTGTGGGTGTAAATGGCATATTAATTAAAATTAAACGAATTCTTATTGAATTTAATTCTATTAAAACAAAAAGCCTTTTGATTAAAGTATTGAATTATGTTTTTTTGGGAGAATGCATAATTCAATAATAGAAGAAAAATGATTATTCATTCCCTAATTCAGATTAAATTTAAGAATTAATTCTTTCGAAATACCTGTTTACATAATATAAGCCTAATTTATTATATAATACCCTTAGAAATCTGTAGAAAACCTCGGCATTAACCTTGATTTAGTTTAATGGAGATACCCATTCATTCTTATTAAAAATATGTATGTTAATTTATTTAATAAACACACTCCGAGAATTTTTTTATTCGAACACTTTTAATCGAACTTATCCTACTTTAAATTGTATTAGAAAGAAAATTTTATTTTTTTTAAGAATTAATAGACATTTATTTTCATTAATGAAATGGAGATCAAACATTTTTTTAATTAATACTATTTTATTTCAATATACTATTTGTGATAAAAATTTAAAGCTGCCGAAAAAGTCCGAACATTTTTTTAAAGATATATTTTATCCTGAGAATTCTCGGACCGAGATCAATCGAACTTTTAAAAAAAAATGGTAGAATAACATACCATTGCATAGATACAAAGTTTTCCTCTTTTACATAAAATGTTTTTCACTGTAGCACAAGTGTTATTATATACATAATAATTTTGTAAAGCGCCCATTAAGAATGAATTTAATTGTTGTATAAAGAGTGAAAAGTATTTTACGTTATTTTTGGATCAAAACATATTAATAAACTTTAAACATAACAATATTAAAAAATATTATATAAAATTTAAAAAATTTTTACCCCAATCATTTTGTACTATTAAAGCTAAAAAGTCAAGTTTTAGTACAATTTTAAATGATGAATATGCATCTTCTGCTAACACGTATCTGTTATTCGCTACATACAAACAATTACAAAAACAAATAAACATAATACGACAATTGTAAGCAACTGCGAGGCAGCAATAACAAAAACACACAACAATCAAAATGTTCTTAAGTACTTTGACGGTCAATTAAACGAGTGGAAATCGCACATTTGAATGAATTTTAGAAGAAAAAAATGTTAGAAGAAAAAATTGTTAAAGAAAAAAAACTAAAGAAATAAAACAAAAAATTATAAAATTTTAAAAAAAAATCCATTTGTAATGATATTTAAGGTATGGTTGTTTGTTTTTTTTTTTACTTTATCTGAATGCATTGATATTAATTAAATAAGACAACAAAATAATCAAACTAGACAGAAAGTTATAATCGGTCAAGCACGACTATATAGTCTCTACATAAGTGATATGTCAAATATGGTAAATTAATTTCAGAACAGTTGTACCGGAAAACTAATTATGTATTCACATGTTTTTGGGATTTTTATGTTTTCAACAACAGGTGTAGGGCCATATACTTATATTTGATCATTCCGATATGTATTTCCAATAGGACCAGACAAATCGATTTTTTTTCTGGACATAAATCTGTAACTTTGATCGTCTTGTTTGGATTGCATGAAATATGGTATAGGCCGTGGAGAGGAGTGGTTAATCCTAGAGGAATGAACCGGTTCAAAACAGTCAGTGACAGGTTTTCAGGGCTATGAGAAAAACCTGTCCATTTCTTTTACATGGGGTTGTCATTGAGCTGGCTTAATTAGCCCTTGGGACAGGTCGCCGGTAGGTCACAAGGTACTGGTCCCAAAGGAACAAGTTCAGTGTCGAGTAACAAAATAAACAAAATTTTATAAAAATGTTTTACTTTTGAAAAATTTGTTATTAATTTTTATTTAAATAATTTTTCTTAATATCTTGACCATGCCATCTAGCTATTTTGCTCGAGTAGCTAATTACGGCTTATAAGCATGTTATAAAGTGACTTCAGTTGTTAAATAGTGAGTGTGTTGCGTCAACTGGTTCTCACTTGGAAACTTGTGACGATTTAGATGTTCATTAATACAATTGGATAAATTTTCCGTAGGAGTTAAGTTTGGAAGGGGACACAAAAACCCCTCAGTGGCAAGAGAATAAGGGGGCTCAAGTGGGTATTCAACTGACCGAATTTCAAATATTTTATATATGTTATGTAGACCCTGATAGGACCTATAGAAAACATGATTGCATATGCTTTATATCTCCAGTTTTTTTTCATATATATTAGTATTTCCTGACCAATTTTATTAGTTTTTTACTAATTGAAGAAAAAAAATTATCTATTGATAAAAAATCAAATTGAAGTCATATTTTTACCGAGTACAAATATACGATTTTGAACCTTTCATGTTATATGTTTTCCTGACCGAAAAGTATTACAACTCTCTTTTTCTCTAAAATAAGATTTCTTTAGCAACAATAAAAAATTTACAATTTTTCTGAAGAAAACTTCACTAAGGTGACTTTAACTCCAAAAAAAAAAAAAAAAAAAAAAAAACCCATAAACTCAAGTGGTCAAGGTATACATTCTTCCCCAATTTGGACTCATTTTATATGAAAGTTTTAACTTAGGTTATTTTTCTCAAATTCAGAATGACAAATGGAATTTAGTTAAGAATCTCTAATATGTTTTTCAAGATTTTAAAATCAAAATCAGGACACAGACTCGGAAAAATTGGATCTATTGTAAAATCGAACTCGATTTCATTTTCCATTTTGTTCTATGAAAATCACAATAACTTAGGTGATTTCAGGAGAAAGATATATACAAATAACAAAAAGTAATTTAGATTTGTGTGGAAGCTTAAGAAAAATTTTAGAATTCTGTAAATCTCAATATTTAAAATTTCTAATATGCATAGCTGGTCATATCTCATATACAAGTATTGGTACTTATAATAAAGCGATGATCGTACCGACCACAGCTTATCCCTAAAAAGTCGGACCTATAATATCTTCGTTGTTTCGTCCACGGTTTTTTAAAAACATGTTAGATTCCTCCTATTATACTGTAAATTCCCATACGGTTTTACAAATTAAAATTTTAAAGTTTCAGGATGTATGTAGTTACCATAAAAGAGAAATCTGCTTAACACTACTCAAGAAAATAATTGCGGTCGCCCAATTTCATAAATTTAAAAACCATTAGTACCGTTTAAGAGGGCTTAAAAATAAAACTTCACCAGTAAAAGATTTTATGTTCATTTTTAAATTTTAATTATCACGGCATCAATTATCGGAAGTACCACGTACTTGAATCACCATAAATATGTTACTTANNAATGGTTTTAGAATTAACTTTTTAATTGTAGAAATAACTAAATGTTTGGAATTTTCATACATATGAATATGTTACTTAAGTGTCACAATGATAATTCTGCGTATTCTTCGGAATCAAGAGTTGTCTCTTCTGTGGCAGCCTCATCCAGAAACTTTCAGACTTTTTGTCTATTAATTTTTTATTTATTTATGTTTGATATGAATTTCAAATATATTGTGCTAGAATAAAGTAAATACAATTTTCTTTTACTTGTTTTTAATTTATAAAAAAGCAAATTTTAAAATAAATTTGTTTTTATTTGACAAGAAACATGTAGAACAAAACCAAAAATTGAAAAATGAAATCGATCGAACTTCATCACAACTTGATCGATTTGAAAACTCGATTTACTTTTTAAATCGATCGAATTTCATCACATACCCGATTATTTATTTTTTGCTGGATTACATTTTATTGTCTAGCATAAAAATTATTAAAATTTATAACAAATAATTACTACAGATTCTAAAAAATATGTTACAAAGTCAAATTTTGAAATCTTTCAAAGGAATGATTTATATAATAAATTTTGTTATGTTAGTATAATTTTTTATTACAAAACATTTTAATTGTGTCTTATTGTAATAACAATTTACTATAATAAAGAAAAGTGTTACTTTATCATTAAAACCCAGCAAAAACTTTGGTTGCCAAGTAATGAGTTAAGAAGCTAATATAATGGCTTTACACTACTTACACATTAGCTGAATAACGCATATTTTTAACACGTTGTATGACATATAAAGTGACAACTACTTTACCATTATTACCTTCCATTGTAATTACTCAAAATATTACAGAAGCTATTAGTTAAAACAAAAGGAATTAGTTGGATTTTTTTTTAATTTTATTCAAAAATATCATTCTATAAATAATTTTTGAAGTAAATAAATACATGATTTATGCTTCAATTAAAATACACACATACCATAACNNTGACCATAAACTAAGAGCAACATACTATGATTGTAATATATGTTTCCAGGTTACAATAAATATTTTTGTACGTAATCATTATCATGATTCTGTTTCCCGGAATCAACTAAACCCCATGTAAACACAATTATGGTTGCACTCTTGCTTGGAGTATTTTCATCTCTGGATCTGCTCCTCGCAGAAGTCCCAGACTAAAAATATACAAGATTTTAATACGGTTTTCGTGTTATTCGAATATAATTAATGAAATTTTCTTACTTTTAAATAAAATAATTTTAGAAAATATATAAATCCGGACAATTTTTGGCTACTGAACTATTCACCTCTTCACTATAAAAAGAGCAATAAAAATTTTACATTATTTTGCAATAATATTTTGACACCTGCCCTAATTTAAGAAGAATAAGCAACAAATAATTGAAAATTGTAAAAATTATTTCATATTTAATTTGATTGTGTATTTTTAAATGTCAAGACATTTTATTTTGAATATTTTGTCAAATAATTTTTTATATTTTTTTGTTTTTAACAACAAACACTTTAGCAAAGACAACAATTTATTCAATTTTTAAACCTTGTCATTGAAAAGTAACTACATCTGTAACTACATGCCATTACNNGACATTTTATTTTGAATATTTTGTCAAATAATTTTTTATTATATTTTTTTTTTAACAACAAACACTTTATTCTGTTTTTAAACCTTCTACATGTAACTGTTACTACATGCCATTACAAAGTTTTTGATAAGATGATTTTCATGATTGGTTTTCAACGATAATAATTTTTTTAAGAACTAAATGGGGAATATCCTGCAGGAGTCAAAATATATTTTTAAGAAATAATGGTTAAAATTCCACTTAAAATTATATATTTTCAACATTTCTAAATATAATTAAAATTTGTTTAAAAATCGCTTACAAAAATGTTCGAAATTTCTAATATATAGCTTTTTTAGTTTTCAAGAAATTTAAATTTTATTTTATCTTTTTAGGTAGATTATTATGCCTACATTACGATTTCTGTGTATTGGACTAGCAAAATATTTGCTAATTTTTATTAATTCAAAAGTAATGAAGATGATTTTTATTATTTTTTCAGCCATTACTAAAACGGGTGTAACCGTACCATCAGGTGTTTATTCTATTCTATATGGAGAACAAGTATTAGATTCATATAATGATGTAAATTTAAGATGGATTTCTTATGATAATTGGACCTACACAAATATCTTTACAAGTGAGTTGTTTATATTAATATTAAATTTATTATATAAATAATTATTAGTTCTTTATAAAACATATAAATTATTTTTTAATTTTTCAAATTCCCTACACAGTTAATTCCTCGGATTTAAAATCAATGCGTTTTGTAAATCTTACATTTCATGGAGTGGATACAGTGGCTGAAATACGTTTAAATCATTATCTATTGGGACGAACGGATAATATGTTTGTACGCTATAGTTATGATGTAACAAAAATCTTAAGAGCTGAAAATTTACTCGAAGTTGAAATAAAATCACCCATTTATGCAGCCCTGCAAAAAGCCAATACATTAAAAGAGAAAAATATAACAATACCACCCAATTGTCCCAATCAACGATATCATGGTGAATGTCACATGAATATGTTGCGCAAAATGCAGGCTAGCTTTTCATGGGATTGGGGTTTGGCGGCACCTTCAATGGGCCTTTGGAAATTTGTGGTCATGGAATATCATGATGTAGCAATAATGCGTGATGTAGATGTGGCTTTAAGTCATAATCAAACACATTGGAATATGAATATAAGAGTGTTTGTTGATTGTAGTGGTCAGAAGGATTTTGAAGCAGAATTAACGTTTTATGCGGTGTAAGTATTTCTTGAAATTTTAAAATATTTTATATAATTAGATTTTATCACGTTATCAGTGAATTATTGAAACAGGCTCTAGTACTCAACAGAATTGTCAGTTACAAATCGCCTATGATAATGTTTGATATGGCTATACCCATAGTAAGTTAAATTAAAAGTTTATTTTCAAATATTTTTTTATACGAATTAAATCAGGAACAAATATCTCTTTGGTGGCCAAATGGATTTGGAGATCAAAAACTTTATCCCTTACATTTTACCCTAAAAGCCTGGTGGAATAAAGCCAACTCCAGTTTAAGAGATAAAACCACATCCCAAAAATCAATAAGAATTGGTTTTAGAACTATTGAACTGGTGGAAGAATCTTTAAGTGAAGGTATAAAAGGAATTTATTTATTTTTAATTAAAAAAATAAATAAAATAATACTTTTTTTTTCTTAGGTACTGGCAATTCTTTTCTGTTTAAAGTGAACGGCAAAGAAATCTTTATGAAAGGCAGTAATTATATTCCAAGTCATATTTTACCAGAATTAAATAGTGATAAGACTAGAAGTAAGTAATAAAAATTGTTATTTTCCTCATTAAGTTATAAATTAAAATTTGTAATAAGTAGTTGTAAATTAAATTGATTTAAATTCAGATTTTTATGACAATATTTTATTTTGTAAAATTTTTCATGAAAAATTATATGACGTTTACAACATTTTTACTGAATAGTGTGCAATCTATATAGATTAAAAAGATAAGAAATGTAAGCGAAAAAACTCAGAAGAACAAATATGATAATAATACTTATTTCAATGAAATTATTAATACTAAAATCTAGATTTATAGCTTTCTGATTTTTCATATTAGTACTGTAAAAGGACTCAGTATATATTTAAACTTTTGCTTTTTTAATAACTTTTTTTTACAATCAATTACAAACTCCAAGTTAAACATCTTCTTCAGTCGGCCAGAGATACACATCAAAATATGATACGCATATGGGGTGGTGGCATCTATGAATCTGATGAATTCTATGACATGGCTGATTCTATGGGCATTTTAATTTGGCAAGATATGATGTTTGCATGTGCCATGTATCCAGCTACAGAGGATTTTTTAGCTTCAGTACGTCAGGAAGTTTTACAAAATGCCAAAAGAATTGGTCATCATGCTAGTGTGGCAATTTTTGCTACAAATAATGAAAATGAAGTTGCAATAGCACAAAATTGGTATCAAACTAAATATCAAGAAGAACGATATAAAACTGATTACAGACAATTGTATTTAGCTACCGTAATACACGAGCTTAAAGTATTGGATTATCCTAGTAGGCCCAGACCCTTAGTATCGTCACCCTCAAATGGCAAAGAATCAGAAAAAGATAATTATATATCTGTTAATCCACAAGATCCCAATTATGGTGATGGTAATGAAATTAATACTTACGATATTAAATACTTATCCGAATAATTAATAAAAACTCTTTTAGTACATTTCTATGATATCTTCAAAGACGGCTGGAGTCCCAATATTTATCCACGATCAAGATTTGTTTCTGAATATGGTTTCCAGTCTTTGCCTTCTATGAGATCTTGGCTGAGTACATTGAATGGCTCTGATAATTTAGAGGATTTAATAAATCATAGACAACATCATCCGTTAGGCATGTTGGCTATAACCGGCTTAGTTCGACGTCATTTTCCTTTGCCCCTACCTGAAGATCCAAATTACATAGAAGCTTTAATATACTTTAGCCAAGTTTCTCAAGCAATGGCTACAAAAGTTGAAACTGAATTATATCGCAGTCTGCGCGATACCGAGCATAGAACTATGGGTTCATTATATTGGCAATTAAATGATGTATGGGTGGCACCTTCTTGGTCTGCAATAGACTATTATGGAAATTATAAGGTTTTATAAATAATTTCAAAACAAATTTATACATAAATAATATTTTTATTTTAGTTATTGCATTATTGGTCTAAAGAGTTTTTAGCTCCTATAGCTATAGTGGCCTTGTTCGATTCTAATACACAATCACTAAATATTTCTTTGATATGTGATCACTTTGAGGTGGATACCACTGGTCTGCAGGTTACCATGAACATTTATAAATGGTCTGAATTGTTTCCCAGACAAACATTTCAGTGGCCAGCAACTTTGGTAAGAATAAAACATACTTTTAGGGAAATATTAAGATTAATTGTTTTATTATTTCACAGAAACCAAATGGTGTGCATTATGATAAAGTTATACCTATAGCCGATATCATCAAGGAACCCTTTGATAGAAACAATTGTTTTCTAGAATTTATTTTGCAACAAAATACAGATCCATTAGCTCGAACTTTCTATTTTCCTGGACTTTTCTCACAAGTGGTTAAAGACCCTGGTCTAGAGGTTAATTTCCTTAATAAAATGTTTATTACAATAAATTATATTTTTTTCCTTTTTCATTACAGCTAAAAATTACCCACACAAATTTATGTAAAAGTACCCAGAGCTTAAAAACCAATAGTTACAGTTTAACCTTAACTACCAAATACCCGGCAGTTTTTGTTTATTTGGATTTTATAACAAATCAATATAATATTACCAAATATTCATTTTCCCATAATGGTTTCATGTTGGTATCACCAATAATGGTTTTATATTTAGAGATCGAATCGAAGCAATGTATCGAAAAACTGAATAGGAATGATATAAGAATATTTACAGTTAATCAATACGTTTAAGTTTTATTATAGTTGTAAGGGAATCTTTAAAATATATGTATGTACCTATGTGATTTTTTTAATAATATGTACAACACGTGTTGATCTCTTTTTTTAATGCTTGAACTTCGTAATATTATTAAAACGAGAAAAAAAGATAGAGTTGGTCAAGACCGGCTATTTGATACTCTACACCATGGGGCATAAAAATTCGGGAATATTAGACCTGTGGGCAATTGTAGACTTATATGAAATATGTAAATATATGGGATTTATGCGCATTAAAGTGATTTTTTGAAGGAGTTATATGGGAGCTATAGTCAATTGTGGACCGTTCATAAAATTTGCTAGAAATATTAATACTTATGTAGAACTCCTTTACATCAAATTTCATTAAAATATTCTTAAAATAGGCAGTGTTCATTTTCGTAAATGAACACTGGAGTATAAATTGGCTATAACTCGTTTTAGTTTGTATGGAAATGTAAAAAATCATTAACCCTCGATATCTTCGTAAATAAGCGATTGAATGGAAAAGCGGCCATAATTTATAATTTGTTATATTCCACAAACAAATTTCGATTTTTTAAAGAGTTTAAATGGAAAAGTATCTTTTTCATTGTTATCATTTATATTCTGATGTGAAAAGATCCTTTATTTGAGATCACTCACTTTTTTTTAGTAAAAATCGATTTTTTACATGAAAAAGTCAAGAAATTTTTAAACACTTCGTAAAAGGAAACTTCATTAAAACGCATTTATATGAGAAAATAACGTTTATTTATAATCTCTAATATTCTAAGAAAAATTATATATCATGTCATATGATATATACATTAGATATACATTTAAATGAAAAAGGGACTTTACTTGTGATCAGTGATCACTCATATTCTGAGTAAAAATCGACTTTTTATCATTAAATCTTCAAACACATATGTTCGTAAATATGCATTTATGTATGAAAAGGGCCTTTATTTGTAATCAGTCACATTTCTGAGTAAAAATCGGTTTTTACGGTTTAAATCGCTATCGCCTTTTAAGCAAAAGCATTTAAATCTTGTCATTTACGTGGCTAAATTAAACATCAAAAAGCAATAGCTAACAACTGCTAAAACAAAATTAGGTCACATATTACAAAAGCAGAAGCAAAAATAACACACTGCTTTTTGAATTTATCAATTTTGTCAGCAGCTAACAAAATCAAAAAATTGAACAAAAACAAAAAGTCCTTAATGGAAAATTTTAGAAACGAAGCAAAAGCAGCAGCAATCAATTTTTTGTGATAACGAAAATCCATCTCAAGTAAAACAAAAGCAAAAGCAATCGGACAAAAAAGGCACACACAGAAAAACGAAAGTGTGCTAAAAGCAGTTGGACCATGAGCTAATAGTCGTACGAGCAAGTGCTTTTTTGTTTATGAAAATCCATCTCAAATAAAACAAGAAGTAAAAGCATTTGGACAAAAAAGGTACAAAAAAATGAAAATGAGCTAAAAGCAGTATGATCATGAGCTAATAGCCGCACGAGCAAGAGCTAAAAGCCACATGAACGTGAGCTATTAGGCGAATGTCAAAATGTAGGTAGAATTATTATTAGAAATGTTAACACAAAATTCCATAAGTTAAATATTCGTATATATGAATATTTTGAAAAGGCGTTAAATTATTTTAATAAAATTGAATTAAAACTTAGAATTTTTAATAAAAATAATAATGTATGTTAGCAATTGCGACATAAAAACAAATAGATAAATAGTATCCTGAATGTATGTTTGATGAAAAGCCATTTGTTAAACAAAATTCTAGCATTTGAAAATCACGGTTAATATCCAAGAATAGTTCTGTTTGGAAATGGTAAGTTTTAGCCTCGAAGTTAATAATAGAAATAGAATCAATTTTTGCTTGAATCATAAAAAACTGTTTTTTATTAGATCTTGTTAAAGAAATGCAGAACATATGTATTTATATGATCGAATTTCTGATTCGCTGCATACACTTTCTTGATAGTTTCACGCACACTTTACAGGTAATAAATATAATGTCGAATCACACATACTAAGTAATTCCGTGCAAATTTGAAAAATTACATTATACATTTGTATATCAATAAAAGTAATAAAAAATGTTTCCATTTAAAAAATATTTAGTATATACCTCTAAAAACTTGAAATTCTTTTGAAATTGATCACATAAAAATATTATAAAAATATTTTTCCTGTAATATGGGTTGTTATACAATAGTTAGGTAAAAGCGTGACTTTTTTGAAGCCACTTGATATAGAGCACTTGTCTGAATATTAATAGTTCGTCTTTTTACGTGAAACCTTTAACATTAAAAATATTAAAAAATGCGTTGTTTTAAGTACGAGGAACATTATATGTCAGTGTGTAAATTGTGCAAAAAAGAATTTAAAAGTGTTAAAATGTATAATTTAAAATTATATATGAAGAAAATTCATAAAGAGGTTTTTAATTAAAAGATAATACATCTTTGCAATAATACAAAAAGTAAAATATAAAGTGCGAAATAAGTAAAAAACGTTTAATTAAATCATATATCGGATTGGTAACGGAGAATGCCGTGCTATTTAATGTTAAGTTCGGATAACATGAGAAATATAATAAAGACATTGAAAAAGAAAGTGGAGAAAAATTTTCTTTGAATGCAAATAACTGCAAAAAACCACTTGCTGAAGTGACAAAAAATATAATAAATGTAATTTCAAGTGAATGTAAAAATAATTTGATCTCCATTAAAGTGGTGAGTGCAACAAGATTATCAAGAAATATTTTGGAATTTCAGCTCAATATACAAAAAGTGATAAAATTGAATTTAGAATACTTGGAATGCTGGAGTTAAAAGGCCAAAATTCAAGCGCTTGAAAAAATTTAGCAACATAAATTTTAAACGTATTGAACAAATATGATATTAATTTACAACAAATTGTAACAATTACAAGTGATAACGACAGCAATATGGTGAAATGTACAAAAATTTTATCACATTTATGTTCTGAAGATGAAGAATATGAAGAAAACTATAACAATGAAACTTACTTTAAAAACATTACCTTAATTGAAAATAATATGGATCCACGCATCGGAAACAATAGTTTGTAGATGTTTTTGTTTTCTAAATTCTCTTAAATTTCTTATCGCATTCATTATGCACATATAATGTAAATTTATTCTGTGCCTTTCAGCTCATGTTCGTGCGGCTAATAGCTTTTGTTCGTCCGGCTTTTAGCAAATGTTCGTGCGGGTTTTAGCACATGTTCATATATCCACTTACCCTTGTCCTTTTTCTATCAGCACTGATTGTGTTTTCACTAGCCTGCTAGAGCATTTCTTATGATGCCTTTTTTGAAAAAGCATTTTTTTGTCATTTTTCCTTTTGCTTTTTTGAAGTTAACCTTTTTATTTCTAGCAAAATAAAATATCAAAAGCAAGAGAAATATTTTCGTGTTACTGCTTTTTGTGTGGCTATTTATTATTACTGTTAGCTGCTTAAAAAGCATGGGCAAAAATGTCAATACTTAAAAATGCTGAATGGATTTTTTGAATAAAATTAAAAGCAAGAGTGTGGCTGTTGCTAGAAAATTTGAAATTTGTGGAAGCAGTAGGAAAAGCAAATTTGAAAAAAGCCTTAGCAAATCGTTGTGTTTAAGCACTGGTTTTTATATGAAAAATTAAAAAATTTAAACACTCATAACTACGAAAATATTTAAGCCCTCATAACTTCATAAATTTGAGTTTAATGAGTAAAGTTCCATAATTTATTATGGGAAACTTTTTTATATTTATGTTAAAAACTTTATATCATACAATACTTTTTCTATAAACTTAAAATTACATTACACAAAAAATGCATATTATTCTCATTAATTTACTCACCATAATTATTTATCAATTAGCTAGTGTCATGGCTTTTTACGTTTTTCTTAGAGGCATTCATTGAATTTATTATTTTTTTTAGTTTTTGACAAGAGAATTATTTTCTAGCTAATAAAAATGAACAAAGTGCAAAGATAAGTTAGACAAAATGTATGGACAAAAAATAGGATTTTGTTTTGCTAGGGAACGTTTTAGTGCATTACGGCGAAAATATCTTTTAAAATTAATTAAATAATGTGAGGACTGAAATATACATATGTCTCATCATTTTATCGGTACATTTACGTCAACATATTCAAATATTTAAACTTTATGTACGTCAATACTTTAAGGGTATGTTACTTAGATACCATGCAAATGTGTACAATAATAATACAAATGTATATATAATTTTCATGTTTCTTTGAGGTTATCTCATACATACGTCAACATATTCAAATATTTTAAATTTATAAAATTTAAAGAAATAATAAAAAATCGCAAACAAAACATACATTTCATATTTATTTTAGTTAAACAAAATGTTTAAAATTACAAACTAAATTACATAGTAACTATTATCTTAATATACTATGATTAATAAATAACAATTGCTAATTAAGTAATTAACACAACAACTATTTCTACTAAATGTTAGTGACAATAATGTTAGTATAGTTTATCGACAAGATATAAGCAATAATAAATAACTGGAAATTTCAGTATTCCCGGCGTCACATTATCCATTTCGGTTAAAAATTTTTATCTATCAAATGTTTGTATTTGCACCTTTGGCGGTATATAACCGTCGGGATATGGCACCAATTGGTTATTTAAAACACGAGCATTGCGCCAGGTTTTCACTTTATCTTCTGGTGTATCGGGCACCCGAATTCCTTCGATAACGGTAACAGCAGGACCATCAACTAGGGTGGATTGTGGTGAAGAAGCCCGAATATCGACATACGCATCGGATGGGTCATTATAAGGTTTAACTGGTTTTTCATATTTGAGGGGTTCAGATTGTATTTGGGTGTGGTATTTGTTGGTTACTTGTTCTTGTGGTGCTGATTCTTGAACTATAGCCGACGAGGTAATCATAACTGGTTTGGGTACATATATGGTATGTTTTCTGGCGGGTGTATAGTTATTTTTGGTGATTATGTTGACTGGAGGTTTGTTATGTGTATACTCATCATTAGCATTATTTTGTTGAGCTGAAGCTGTTTGCACATATTTAGATCTACGATAAAGATTATCCAAATTTTCACTAGGGAAAGATTGGCTGTAGCCAAATTCTGCAGGATATGAAACGGGTATCATTTGTTGTTCCAATTTCTTTAGATTACGATGACGTAAATCATAAACATCCATTGGTTGCCATTGTCTCTCGGTGGTAGATGTAGTTTCTCTTTCCGAAGGAAATGAAAATTGATTTGATCTACCTAATGGGATATAAGAAGGTTGTCTGTTGCTTAATTTAGCCTGTTGAGGCAAAAAATACATATCTTCCGAAAACTGTTGGGGATAATAGGATTGTGGCTCTTCTGTTTCAAATATTAATCTACGACCAGCTCTGGACATCTTTGGTTGCCATATATTTTGCTGTTGTTCTCTATAATTTTGTGATTTAATTAGTTTTAATTCTTCTAGCATTTCTTGTCTGGCCAAAGCATCATCCATACGTTGTTTATACTCTTTTGAACGTCTTGATAATTCCAATTGATGTAAAAGAGTTGAGGTATGTTGTAAATCTAAATCGAGGGCTCTTTTATTATATTTTTGATATTCTGGTCTTGCAATATTGGTCGAACGCACAAAGAAACTTTGTGATTCACCAGATTTACCTTTACGACTATTTTTGCCTACTACTAGTTCAACATCTTCTCCATGGTTACCTTTTACAGTGACCACTTTTTCCTTTTCGGGATTCAAATCTCGACCGAATCTTAGCTCAGTTGTTACATAAGCGGGAGTTAAAATCTTTTTTGGACTATTTGCTGTAGCTGGAATTGTAGCAGTTGGATATGCAGGATTTATAGGTGGTAATGTGGTAGATCGTAGAGCACCAAGTTTATTAAAATCGTAGATTCTTTCATAAGAACCTATGCCAACTTGGGCATAAGCAAAGTTGTACCAAGTGGCATACAGCAAAAATAATAAAAATTGGATTTTAATTCTACCAGTAGACATTATACAGGCGTTGGTTCTAAAGGTTTGGGGTACTTTGTTCAAATATCAAAAGTGTAACTGAATTACACTTGTATTCTGTAAATATGATAAAATTTTATTGTTAATTTAAAATTTTTCTTTTTAAACTTTCTTAAATGCTTGGTGTGTATTTAGTTTTATAGAAATGGTTAACTTGTTCGATTTCTTTATTTATATGGAAAATTTTTGTTAATATTGTTTACTTTTTTAAATTTGATATATTTTTTCATGCTCTATATAGAAAGTTTTTGGTATTTTGATAAAAATTTAATTAATTTAATTTTAAAACAAAATTTTGCTTGACTCTAATTCAATTTGCTTATCTGAATAATTTTTATGTAAACAAGAACAAAAATCAAAAAATGCTCTTTAGGCGACAGACCATAACCTACTTTCCTTTCGAAATTAATTTATCTTGTAATTTGCCCTAAATTAAATAATTATTATTTTTCTTAATACTGCTATTTGTACACTCATATCATAGTTTATAATACGGAAATTATAAACAAATAGGTCCATTAAGCTTATATTATGAATAAATCATACACAATTTTGTTTAGTGTAAACAATTCCGGTTTTAAATTATTTTATTTAAAGTTAAACAATAGCCCCCTCTTATTACCAATTGTGATGTGATGTAATATTTGACTCACTTTTAAAAATTAAGAGTGAAAAACCGGAGAATAAGATAAATAAATTCAAGAGTGTGAGAAATTTAATTTACCGGTAAACAAAAAAATAAAAAATAAAATAAAAAAACGAATAAAAAACCGTGACATTGAAGCTCATTGAAAATATAAAAAAATACCATAACAAAAAACCGTCTCACTAAAAAAGCGGTAACAACGATTTATTCGTAAAAAAATGCTGATTACAGACACACCATGTATGGAGTTAAAACAGCAATGACTTTTAATGGCTTAAAAGAAAACGAAGAAATAAAATAAAGCAAAACAGTTGAAAAGAAAAACGTATAGTGAACATGAACTAGTTTTTTTTTTTGCCAAAGTCTTTTGTATGCTGATGACTCCATTGCAGCAACTGAAAAAGAGTTGCCATATGAATTAATAAAATATATATTAATTTATAGTACCTTCCTAAATGCCACGCCTACTTTTTTATTCTGTAGATTTTTGATATAACTCAATGAGAGTTATATCATTACATCGAGAAAAAAGCTGTATATGTACTGTACATGTACACACTATATTATTTTTATGTCAAGTCTTTGATATTATAGGAATATATTTGTATTTTTAAATTAATTTATTATTTTTACTCCCTCTTACACAATAGATATGGATATAATCGGTTTATTATTTTATTTAAATAGATTTTCCCATAACAATCCTAAACCCCATTTTCTGAGAAACTCTTAACTTTTTTTGGCCAAAATGTACCATACTTGGGATTTTCAATCGCTAATAGGGAAATGAATTTCAAATATATTTTTCATGATTAGTTCTTCAATTCAAGTCATTTTAGAGGTCTTCCTACAACAAAATCTCAAAAGATCCTTGGGACACTCTGTCCGAAATTACAATAAATGTGAAAATTATAAATATAAAGCAATCTAACTTTATCATATTTTGTTTAGATTTTTTTTATATTGTATATACAAATTTTATCAGGTTGGGATCCGGGTTTTTAGTTTGAAGGATCATCCCACATCGAAATTAAAAAAAATCGGAACACTCTGATTGTCATAATTATCAATAATATAAAAATTATAATTATAAAAATGTTAAATTCTTTTTTATAAATTATATATTGTATAATGTTTTTTTTTTAACTAAACTATTTAATAGTAATTAAGAAATATCTTATACTGCATGAATCTCACTAAATATTATAAAACCTTCCCTATCTATATTTATTCATATACAAACTAAATAGGAATTATAATGAAGTTGAAGAACAAATGAACTACATTTATTTGTAACAATTTTACCATAGTTTAAAACAAGATATAATTTAAGAAGAAGAAGAAAAATATTAAATTTATGTCCTATATAAAATCTGTAAAATTTCCTCAAAGCACATGCCTCCTATTCTAAGATCACTTGTATCAACAAATTCCTGCAGTATACCCAATACTCTGGTAACCCTTTTATATTACGAGATTTGAGATTTGATCTTTAGCCATACAATTTTTTGTTTTCATTTTTTTCCACAATTTCATAACATACAATTGTTATAAAAAATGATGACATTTTGCTCTATATGATTGTAACAGAGTGTGTTTAAGTTTGTAAATATATGTAAGTTTGGCTTTGTGTTCGCATTAAAAGATCAACAACATTCGTATTTTCCTTAATGCAAAAAAAAAAAAAAAAGAAAACACACACTCAATAAAGGTGTTAGCTACTCTTGCAAAGACTCCCCTTTGTAGTTACCCTCATGAGAATTGGACTCTCCTGAGAGGTAATGAACAGTACTGAAAGTGAAAGTATCAATCAGCTGTTGATGTTACAAACAAAATGAGTCTCCAAGGTTTTCTGTTTAAACCGTAATAGCTGCAAAATTTGTTAAAAAATTATATATGTGGAAATTTTATGTTTTATGCATACATACACACATACATACATATTTGTATGTGTGTATATAGGTTTTTGAGGTTTCTGTCAAAGTTTCATTTAATAATTTATTGAAGATACGCTTGACAATCTTTATAAAAATTTCTTTAAAATTTACACGCCTACTTTTGCTTAAAGATTTCTTTAATAATTATTTATGGAAAATGAACATGATATGAGGCCTTAAAAACTATCACATAAATTTGTTGCATGCAATTTGTTTTAACTATATATGTATGGATTTGTGTGTGTGTTGCAATATTTATATAAAGATTTTTTCCTACAAAATTGATTCATTAGTAAAAAGTTTATTATTCTTTCATGACGAAAAATATGATGTTGAACAAAACATATCATCACTTGGTCTTATGAGGCTTGATGTTGTAGTCCGATTTTGTGGAATTCAACACGAATCTACTTATGCTCATGCATAAAGTGTTACAAATGCTTGAACAAATTTTCATATAAATATTTTAAATGATTAAGTAAATTAGCGTTTTACTTTCGTTAGGAAAACGGAAAGCGTTTTTGTTATAAGCTTAATTATTTTTATCAATACTGTTTTCGATTTTTTTTACACCGTAAGAAATTTTTTAGAAATTATATTGTGAAAAAAGCGTAACAAATTATTATGGAACATAGAAGTGTAACCAATAGTTAGTCATTATTAATAGACTTTTTTTAAATAAATTTAGGTTACAGAGTAATAATTATAATAACCTTCAAAAACAATTAAAATTTATTTGTACATGCATATACATATATTATGATAATTCTACTTAATAAATTATAATATGTACATAGAGAAAATACATTTGTTCTGGCAATCGATCACAAATTCGATTGAAAGTACTATTCGATTGCTCAACTGAATCAAAAAAGCAATTCGTTGATGGGAAGTGAAAGTATTAGTTTAGAAAACTATTTTTTTATATTCTTAAAATATTTATTCTTCCATTTATTTTTCTTTTTTAAAAAAAAAAAACAGTAAATAAAATAGAAAAAGGAACTAATGATTTAAACCTTGCAAATATGACGACACCATATAGTAGTAAGGAATGGTTATATTTCTGTTCTACTGCTGACCATTCGTAAGCTGGGCGTTTTTTCAAAAAGGTCTATTTTCCAGTTTTTTTAACTTTTTTGTATTTTCTCATTATTTTTCATTCATTTAAAGGCAAGTGCTTCCATTGGCATAAAAAAAATATACAAGGGTGTCCTCAATATTTTTTATTTATTATTTTATATTTTTTTATTGTTACTTTTTATTGAAAATTAAAATTAATAAATTTTTACTTGCTTTAATAATGATTTTTTTTGTATCTGTTTAATATTTGTTTTAAAATTCTTTAAATTTCATGGTTTATCAGATGAATATAAAATATAAAATTTTATAAAACCATGGCCAATATGGGTATCAAAATTCTTCTTTTGATAAGAACTAACTGTTTCAATGAACTCACTAAAGGAAATTACAAAAATATTAAAATAGAAACAAAAAACATCAACGGAAAATGTAAATGTTAAAATAATTTTTTATAAATATTTTATTGTAATTCAATTTATGTGCAAAACTTGTGCGATTTAATCATACACCCTATTCAATCTTAACTGAGTTATTTAAAGAGTCATAACTATTATTTAACCTGTTATTTGAATAATTTCAATAGAATCATGGGTTTCTTGTAAATACTGCTGGCAATAAACCCGCAATTTATTATATTGAATAACATTTTGCAGTCAATAAACGTTTTCAATACATAAAATTGTCATATTTTTCGTTTTTTGAATTCATAAAATAATATATTTCAAATTCTTTCTCTTAATGAAGAGTTTTTAAAATTTTGGCCATAAACATTTTTCAATTCAAAAAAAATTCTTTGTTTGATAAAAAGAAAATTAACACACAAGGAAATATTATTAATTTCTCTCTAAAATTAACTTGTGTAACATTCTTTTTGTTAAGTGTAATTTATTCAACAAAAATTTTGCGTATTACGTAGTATCGAATTAACTTAATTATAAACACATTACTCAAAACTGATGCTACATATAACATTGATGCTACATCTTTTTAATGTCTGTGGTCAGTAACAAGAAAAAAAGTTGAAAGAAACGAATGATGTCCAGACCATAACCTATGTTAACAATTAAAATTTGTTACTTTAATCTTTACTATGAATGGTTTTCTTTTTAACTTTATTTTTTAACCTATAAATATTTATGATTGAATCAATTAAGATAAAAAATAATTTATTTATTTTTTCAATCAACACGTGAGTTTGTTTGTGAAATAAATAGGTATTTTGTATGTTTTTTTCTACATTATGTTAATATTTATTTATTATTTGGTTGGTATGTTATTATTAAAAATAATTATGAAGTTTATTAAATCTAATTATGGTTATAGCAAATATTTTTGATTTTTTTTTTAATCTTCTTTATTTTTCAATTTAAAAAAACTATTACCTTTTACTTATTAGATATTAATTATATATATTTTTTGTAATTTCTTTACTAGTTATTAATTAGCGTTAATGGTAACAATAGATCAACGTCATAAAAAGTCGTAAAATGTAAAAGTAATTAAATAATTACTTTAGCAAATTAATGTTAAATATGTACACAAATATTTATGTAAATATGTTTAGACAAAAGTGTATTGATTATAAGACAGGGTTATGTTGAAGGCTAATAAAATGAAGTTGAAAAAAGAAATAAATAAATGAAAATTGAAGTGTGACTAAAATGATTAACAGGAGTCTTGGGACTATTTTTAAATATATGATTTTATGAATTATTATGCCTTTAGGTGATTAAAAACAAACTATTTTGTAATTTTGTTTTCATATTCTGTAATAAAGAAGACCAAATCCAAAAGAATATTAAGAAAATCGATGTAAAAGGCATCATGTTTTACAGTTATTTCAAGATTTGTTTTATTTTGATAATTATTCATAACTTTTTGTAATCTTTACGTATAATAATAATTAATTATAATCCAAATAGCCAAAATTTCTGAAGATTGAAAAATTCAAATTATAAATGATTTTACTGTCGGTTTAAAACAAAAATTATCTGTGATAAATATTCAATTAATAAGTCAACAGTTTCGAAAATTCAACATCTTGGAGGAAGACCTCGTAAAACTACACAAAGACAGGATAATCTGATAGCAAAGCCCTCATTTTCTTCAGTGATATGCGAACTCTCATGGATTCATTACTGATACCTATTCTTGGAATTTATCCCAGAGACGTCGATCTTCCTTGTTATAGTAGAAGTGCTTGTGCTGGTTTCATCTTTATGTGGCCCACCAAGCCGATAAAATTATGAGTCTTCGTTCACCACAAGTTTTTGAAATTAATTCAACTCCTGGTAATGCTGATATTTCTATGATTTGCCAAAAGATCGATGCGTTGGAGAAGAAATTTAACAGTTTCTAAGAAGCCGAAATACAGAGCGAAATTCAAATTCAGATACTTCTAGATCTGGTAAGCCCAGAAATCGAAGCAAATCACGTAATAAAAATTGGTATTGGTACCATAACAGATTTGCTGAGGAAGCATCAAAATGCATTAAGCCATGTTCTTTTTAAAAAAAACGAAAAAATCATTCGAATTTTGCTACAGTTTCGGATGACCAGGTTTCTTCATGTCGCTTATTTGTTAAAGATAAAGCGTCAAATAAATGTTTCCTCATTGATACTGGTGTAGAAATATCAGTAATTCCACCAAATTATACAAATTCTTCGAACTCTCAAAATTTATTTTATTGAATCAAACTAAATCATTACTTGGGATAAAAAGTAAGTATAACGTTTACCATCGTATAGAAACCACTGGACAACCAGTATATA
>MINK01188158.1:5748-20764 GCA_001735545.1 Phormia regina
TTAATTTTTATTATGTATATGAGAAGTGCCCAAAATCCGCGAAACAACTCTACCCCATGGGGAAGATTCGTCAAGTGATTGGGCAGAATCGTGTTCCTATATATCATGATTTTTACTTAATATTAATACAGCATTTGAAAAAAAACACTCAACAGTTAATTTGTTTAATTGAATTTTATGTAAAATAAATTAAAAATTTAATTAACAATGAGGACACAATATCTTTCATGGGAAAATAACTAAATGATTTTTATTTGAATTCAATTAGTACTGAGGAGTCTTAAATTCAGTTAAATATCTACAGATAGTAAGAGTTTCATATCTAATTACAACGTTTCTGTAGGATAACTTAAATCGGCCTACCAGCAGTTTAACGAATATACCCCAGGAGGAGTATTGCTCACAAGTGATAATTTTTCTCATTCTTTAATTGAATTTATTAAAACATTTGTTACAAATTCTTGTACTTTATAATATACACAGAAGAAAGTCACCAATTAACATTTATATATTAAAAGAAATTAAAAAAATATATATATTTCTAATTAATAAGTTAATTAAATCAAACAAGTAGATGACTGAATGAATTAAAAATGTGTATGGAAATTAAAATCATAGTCAAATTTATTTTTTATTACATGAAGGGAGAGAAGGATAGATGGACAGATTGATTCCAATCCTATAAATTAAGGTGGGTCTTAAATCAAGATCCCCAACAATGGTTAATATTTAGCTGAGTGGGTGGCTGTCCATTAGAGTTTCCCGTAGACAAAAATTTTGTAGGAACACCCCTCAAACGATGCGTAAAAATTAGCTGAATTTGGAAAATATATTAATTTTTGTTTTTCAATTCATCTTCACTTCCCTACTAGCGATTGAATATCATCGTTCTAGAATATTACGCCGAAAAAATAGTATCGAGTTTAGTCTTGAAATTGGTATCAAAAAATCTTCTAGCGAACAAAAATTCCATTGGAAAATTTTTTAAAATATTTTTTTCATAACCAGCGTAACCATTTTGTTAAAAAAAAAAGTCGAAATGTCTTTTGAACAAAATGCTGGTAGGGAAATGATTTTAATTTTTGCGCATCGTTTGAGTGGTGTTCATATATCCAAATTAAGAAAAAATGCTATTATCGGAACACTCTATTATCCATTTAAGGTTTGTGCTCAAAGTACAATTTTTTTTGGACAGGAACGCAGTCTATTGAATTTGGTATAGATCGGCCCATAATTTCATCTGGAAAAGAATTAGTATTTTTATTTTACACTTAACACATGTATAGATCCATAATTGGCCCATTCCCGAATATTGGTACACTGCAATGATGTAGGATAGCTTGACCGATTATATCATTTTCTCTCATTTCATTTTATTATAGAAGTTTTTAGATAGTACACGAATTTTTACTTAAATAAGATTATTTTTCATTTTTTTAAATTAAATTTTTTAGCAGGAATACTAAACTAATACTTATACGTTTTATATACTTCAGAAGGTTTGACACTCTGTAGCTTATTTTAGGTAATCACAGTGTGACTACAAGTGGACTATTCTGAAAGCCTAGGTTTTCCTCTATAACTCTCTCATATATTTCAATTTTATGCATTAAGTAGTTTAGGAGATACCGATTTATTACTAAAAGTTTTGTATTTGCAGAGATGGATAAATGCTTTTATTTCAAAATATGATGTTATATTAAAATTTCAGTATCTATTTATTAATAAAATCATTTCAATTCTTTTACATTCTGTTTTATTTTATTTATATTAAGTTACGATTTTTTTAAATCTGTTGTATGCAGGAAGTAGTAAAGTTTAACATCATGTAGCTTATTTCTTGTGATCACAGAGTGACTACAAGATAACTTTTCTGAAAGCCTAGATCCTCTTCTATAACTCCCTCAAATACTTCAATTTAATGCGTTATTTAGTTTAGAGAATACAGATTTATTAACATTTTTTTGTTTTTTGTTTTTGCGCAGTGTGCTACAATTTGCGGAGATGGATAAATAATTTCATTTCAAAATATGACTTTAAGCGATTACCTTAATGTTCATTAACTAATTTCCTTGATATTATATTAATATTTCATATATATTTAGTTGTAAGATCATTTCAATTCTTTCAAATTCTGTTTTATTTTATTTATATTAAGTTGCAATTTTTTGAAACATTGATATGCAGGTAGTAGTCAAGTTTAACATCATGAAGCTTATTTCGTGTGGCAACAGGGTGACTACAAGATAACTTTTCTAAAAGCCTAGGTCGTCCTCTATAACTTTCTCATACATTTCAATTTAATACGATAAGTAGTTTAGGAGAAACTGATTTATAACTAAAACTTTTGTGATTGTACGAATTGTGCTACGATTTGCAGAGATGGATAAATGTTTTCATTTCAAAATATGACATATAGTTTAATTTAAAAATATAATGTTTTATTAAAATTTCAATATCTATTTAGTTGTAAGATTATATTCAATTCTTTTACATTCTGTTTTATTTTATTTATATTAAGTTTAACATAATGTTAGTTGGGATAGTAGCAGACATCATGCTACCATTTCCAACTAACACCCAAATATATAATTTTCGTATAACAAACTACTATTTACATACATGTTCATATTTTTATTATATAAAGTTTATCCTTTTCATGCTGTTTTCATTTTTTTTAAGCAGAATTTTAGTTTTGTTTTATTTAAACAAAAGTTTTTGGGTTTGGTTTGACTTTAGTCTTGCAGTCGTTTTTCAATTTCATTCTGCATTTTTACACAGACGCTATTTTTTCATCATTTAGCCAATATTTGTTGGACTAAAAATGACTAAAATGTTTTTTTTTTTTTTGGTTGCTTGTATGCTGTTGTTGTTAGTTTTAGCTCAGTACGCTTCATTATCCTGCGGTGATTTTAGGAGAGCGAGAAAACTAACAAACTCCTCCTAGGATTTGGTACAAACATATATGTAAAGAGAAAACAACATGTTGCTTCATACTAATGCAGTTTCTTTTTTTTTCGATATTATTTCGTGAATAGTCATTTACACACACACACACATACTTATACAGAGAGAAATGAAATTGTCGTTGTCGTCATCAGTTTTGTATACAAGAAATTTGAAAACAAAAAAAACAAGATGTTGTAAATGAGTTGTTTTGTTTTTGTTTTGGTTAAAAATGTATTTGGCAGAATCCTACATAGAAGGCAACAGGTTTGAGTATATTTTAAAGGTTCAATGAATGTCCTTCTTAAGGAAGTAAGAAGAGGGAAGGTTTATTTTTTTTTTCTATATATCCTAGAGAAAAAAAATATTTTGGCGTAGCAGCAAATACATTTTTTTTCATATGAAATAAAAATACCAGCAACAAGGACAATGAGTAGAATATATAAGAAAAGCAAGACAAGGAAAGATTTGAACCAAATATTCAACCAAATATAATACGTGATCTTAGTAGGAGTTAAGTTAGTGGCAAATAACTGTTGAGGTGGTAATAAGGAAGTATTTCAACTGCACACTAAATTGTGGACATGAGCCCAAGAGCCATAATTGTTGCTATTGTTGGTATAGTTGTAATGACAGTGAATTTTTTTCGTAAGATATTTCGATAGGAAAAGGAGTGGTTAGAGGATTTAAAAAATATATAGACAAAATGGAAAAAAAAGAATTATAAAAAATTTATAAAATAGAATGAATGGGAAGTAGCTGAGGCATAGGGATAATGCAGGTATTAAACCCAAAATACTTGCTTATAAGAAAGGGAATTTTACAAAAAATATATATGAAGTTAAATGTTGCTTTGTTAGTGTGTTATATATAAAAAATGATTTCGATTAAATTTATACTAAAAAGATTTTCAAACACTTCTGCTGCAGTGCGAGCGTGCAGTGAGAGTGTCTACTTTAAATCCCCTATTTAACTTCATCACCAAACTGCTTTTTAGTGCAGAATTTTATATATAAATCTCAGAAACTTTAATAAAATGTTAAAATTGTTATGCATGTAAGGTTTTTATTACAATTCTTCTTTTATATTTTCTTTAGAGTTAAGAATTTTTAAGCAACAAGTGTTTGTTGTTAGTTTTCTTAAAGGTTTTTTATAAAGAAAATAGCTTTTAAATATTTAATTAAAAGCAATATGATAAAATTGTCCTTAAGGTTTCATGGAACTTTAAATATATTTCTAGCAAATTAGTAAATTTAATATTACTGGTCTACAATTTAAATAAATAAATAAATAAATAAATAAATAAATAAATAAATAAATAAATAAATAAATAAATAAATAATAATTACAATAACAATAAAAATTATAAAAATAATAATAATAATAATAATAATAATAATAATAATAATAATAATATGTAGACCAGATGGAATTCCGAATGCTAATCTCGAATCTGCTTTCAGTTTTTTCCTATCAGTTCGAGATTTAGTTTTATGGGCGTGTCAAATATTGCGTCCAAAATAAGTCGATTACGCGAGTATATTTCACTATAACTCGAGAACTCTATAAAAATAATACAGCAACATTTTTGGAATAAAATTAACTTTAAGTTGTTCTACCAATAAATTTTAATTCACTCAATATTTTAGGAGATATTTTGAAATAAGTAAGCGAAAAAAATTTTCATGCTAAATTCCAAATTTCTTTCTTTTTACTGAAAGTTCTTTCTTAAAGTGAAAACTTCAAAAAAGTGTTAGGTGATAACATAAGTCATGTCCATAAAATGCAACAGTAAATGATAAAAAAGCGAATGTATTGTATTTCAACTCAATTGTATGTAAGTAACATGGGTATTCTTATTTAACTTCTTTCTTTTATACATTTTATATATTAATTTGAATAAAACATAACTGATTTTATTTGCTATAAATTTAGTTGTTTGATTAATTAATAAAAAATGGTAATTTTTAACATTAACCAATTTATATGATTTTTCAATTTATTTAATTTTTTCTTTTGATATAACTAAAAAGTCTCTAATTCACTAGCACTAGTAAATAATTATTAAAATTCATAATAAAAATGCGCAATTTCTTTTATTTTTTAAAAATTATAATTTATAAACGCAAATGTATTCATTTAAAGTGTTATATGGCGTATGATTAATATTAATTAAAAATAATTATATAAAAATTCTATATTATAATTGTATTAGAACCATTCAATTAAAAAGCAAATATTTATTTTACAGTTCAATGAATCTTTTAACAAGTTGTGTAAATTTTCAAATTCAAAAATTATTTTACCTTTAAAACTTGGCAATAATTAAAATACAATTTAAGTTTAATAATTTCAAAATTTATTTAAATTGTGAGCAGAAAAAATTAATGTTTACATTTTAATTATATTTTCATTATTATTTCTTAAGTAATATACTATAATATACAAAATAAATATTAGTCTTCTATTTTGAAAAAAGTCATTTTAAAAAAATTTACAAAAAGATTTTGCATAACACAGGTCAACAGCGAAAAAAGACTTGAAAAGCTATTAAAAAATTTTGATGTATTGTGGTTCCAGTATTACAAATATGGTCCAAATTTTAAATTTTATGGAGAGGTTTAAACAAAAATGAAGTAAAATTCAGATTTTTTTATATATTTTTTCACATAATTAATCTTAACTCAAAAAATGTTAGTCCAATATTATTAAAATAAAATAAGAAAAAAAAATTTTACAACCTTTAATCCGTTTATATATTGCGTTTCAAATAGCTCAGTAGGTCGGAATTATAATAAAAAAAAATTAAGCAAAAATATATTTTTTACGTGAAAATAACAATTTTTTTTGTTTAAAAAAATCATGATAAATCAGTTCAGTTTTATTACTTTATCATAAAGCCGCCTATAATAGCAACAAAATGCGATATTGATCACAAAAATCGATTGATTTTTATCGAATTTATTCGCAATTAAGTGAATTTGCTCATTTTCACAAAATTTTAGTTTTTTGTGATATTTTCCACTTATGTTGTCATAACTCAAAAACATTGTGTCCTATTTTATTAAAATAAATTTACAAAAATTTTCGCTTACATTATCTTTAAATGATGCATACAATTGTTTTTGATGCGATCAATAGTTTCATAGTTATGAAAAAGAAAATTGTTAGACAAAAATATTAATTTAGTAAAAAATTAGATAAAAGCAAGAACTTTTCCGTATTTTACTTTATATCGGAGGTGGGCGGTTAGGTGGGTGAACACGCATATTTTTTGATTGCGAGTTTATATTGATCATTGAACAATTTGTACAAAATTTCGTTGATATTTCACCTTATATTGGAGGTAAGCGGTAAAGTGGAAGGACCACGCCTATTTTAGGATTTGTTTTAGAAATATTAGCAGAAAAGTCTGAAACTTACACCCTGTGTTTTTAATTTTTAGACCATAACATTTCTATTTATTAACCAATTTTAACCATTTTCAATAGCAAACAAACGTTATATATAATAAATATTTTTGCCAGATTTTATCCCCCTACCTTGTCCCGTTTGAGCACTATAATGATTTCAACAGACGGACATAGCTAGATCGTCTGAGAATTTAACCAGGTTTATAGTTTTTTTCGACACTTGATACACACGGAATGACAAAATGAACAATATAAATGAACGTTTAAATTTTTTCGATTTTGTTGTCTTGTGTAATTTTTATCCAAGTTACCAAATTTTTATCAAATTTTTGTTATATTAATCGACACTGAGCCTGTTCTCTAGGACCAGGACTGTGAGCTATCCTGCGTATCCCATGTAATAGTGACCGGTTTTTCTCATGTAAAGTTCCGGAACTTGAACCGGTTACTAGCACTGGGAACTTGTCACGTGACCAGTCTTGAACCAAAATCAAAAATAATAAATATTATGTATGTTAAGAATTTTTCGATCTCACTCCTTATTACAATGAAAAAAATTTATTTTTAATGAAGGCGGTACATTAAATGAAATTCATTATTATTTTTTTTTTTTTTTATTAAGATACAAATTCAATGAAACGATTCATTAAAATTCAATGAAAAAATTAATACTATTATGAACATTACATTGAAAGAAGTATTTAAATTTATTTCTTAATAAGATAAGCTAATTAATTAAATGATTTAATGTATTAGTACATTGAATTTGTGAAATTTTTTTATACAAGTTTTTTAACAGTTCTAGAAGTCATTCGAAAACCAGTAATTTGTTTTCAAAAGTGATGTAAAAGTCATACAGAATAAGTTCTTAAGCATTAGTTCTCTAAAACATTTTTAAAAATTAATTTAGAACCACAATTGGATTCTATTCCATTCATGTCAGAATTGATTGTGATGCCAATAGTTCTGAAAATTTTATAAAGGAATCTGAAGTGTTTCGAAATAATGATTTTAGAATATGTTCCAAAATTTTTCCTAGGATGCTAAATTATTCTTCAATTTAAAATGCTTTTAAATTTGGTTTATTCATTAAAAAATATGAATTTCATTTGAATTTATGAAGACGTATGATTAATATTAATTAATAATAATATAGGGAAATATTAAAGTTCTTATAATATCCATCAATTAAATTTGGCTGGCTAATAAATATTTATAATTTTTTATGATTGAAAAAAATTAATAAAGTTAAGCATCCCTTTTTCCAAGGATATTAAATTTTTGGTGATTTTTAGTAATTTATTCAACATTTTTAATAGATTTCAATTTTCCAAATAGCTTTATTTTAGTTGAAAAGTCAAATTAAAATTGAATACATAAATACCAGAAAAGCCTTTTTCTTAAGCTATTTCCTATTTTAACTTATTACAGTAATAAGTTAAAACAGACACAACAGAATATTCCAATAAATAAGATTAAAAACTTAAACTACTAAAGAAAACACTTTGAAAAAAATAACAAAAAATAACAACAAATTTATACATAGACCAAAACCACTAATATAGTTAAGTACAGTTAGTATAAAAGATACATAAAAAAAGGAAAAAAATATCAAACAAAAAAATATCAAACAAGTATGAGTGCCTAACAGGATACAGGATATAAAACTTGCTCGCCATATAAACACTTATGTACTTTAAAATACATACACAGATTTATGTTTAACATCTAGACATGACCATTATTTTACACTTTTTTTCTCACTCAAGGATTTTTAAAATTAAATAAAAATTAATTTTTTTATCTATTTATTGCTTCTTTCTGTTTAAAACAAATTGGGAATTAAATGGGTTTTAAAGGGAATTGTATCTTTGTATATTATTTAAAAATAATTTTTTTTTTTTTGTAATTTAGTTTTTATATTTATAATAAAAATTATGGGCATTATTTTTTAAAACACTTCCCCTCACTTTGAAATTTTTTTCATGTAAATTGTTTTTGTTATTCAGGAAATAAGAGGGTATATGTTTTTAATTTAATTATAAATTTCTGCTTTTGAAATTATATTAGAAATCATTTTATTTATTATTTTCACTTACCTACTATCTGCAGCATATCCTTGGAATGTTTCATTAATTCACGTTTAATTAAACGACGCTCCTGCAAACATCTGGCATATGAACATTCTGCCATTTTGAAAGTAAATGATTTTTTTACTCTTTTTACAGGAAACAAATAAAAAATATTTCTAGGTATTTTTTAACTTAAAAATTGGGAATGTAAAATCATTAATTAAAATAAATTTTCTGTCTTAAGACAAAACAAATGATTTTGGGGCAAAAAAACAGAGGAATGTAAAAATTTTTGTTTTAAATTGGAATCTGAAAAGAAATAAAAATATGATAAAATATTAATGAAAGTAAATAAAATATTTTAAATTATTAATAATAAAAAGTTAGTAAAAATATATTATAATGATTAAAAATAAATTAATCTGTAATGTTAGAAATCAAAATAAACTAATCTAAATTCCTAATTACATACTTAAACCAGGGACCGAAAATGTTTATTTTTTTTATTTTTTTTATTTATTTATAGATGAATTAAAATAAAAATTAATCGTTTTTGAAAAGAGATGAAAATAAAAAAAAATAATTAAAATTTGCAGAAAGCTGTATTTTAAAATGCAATAATAATGACTCAACTTTCGGAAAGCAATTTACGAATTCGATATAAAATCCTAAGTTAAAAACCAGGGACCGAAAATATACTTGCCTTTTTAATTTTTAAAAAAATCCCAAAGAATTGATTAAAAAGAAACATTAATTGTTTTTGGAAAGGGATGAAATTTATAAATGTTAGTAAACTTTTTTTTCGATACATTTTATTTTTTGTATTTCAATTATAAAAAAAAGTATTGTGGTACAGACGGATGGACGAACGTCCATATTAAGATATATAAACGAGCTTGAAAATTATTCCAATGTTGAAAGATGTGCCGAAAGCTGTACTTTAAAATGCTGTAATAATGACTCAACTTCCGGAAAGCAATTTTAATATAAATTCCTAACTATATATTTAAACCAGGGACCGAAAATATATTTTCTTTTTTAATATTTAACATAATCTCAAAGAATTGATTTAAAGGAAACATTAATTATTTTTAAAAGGAGATAAAATTTAAAGATTTTATTAAACTCTGTTTCTCGATCCACTTTTTTTGTATTTCAATTATAAAGAAACAAATAGTGGTACAGACAGACGGACGGACGTCCATATTAAGGAATACAAATAAGTTTTAAAATTATTTGAATGCTAAAAGGTGTGTAAAAAGCTGTACTTTAAAACTCAGTAAAAATTTATCAACTTTCTGAAAGCAATTTAAGATTTCAATCAAATTTCCTTATTAGATATTTAAACAAGGGACCGAAAATATATTTTTTTTCTGTCCATAGCCAGCATTGAAAGCTTAACGAATAATAAACATACCAATTATTCAATTTGGAAGGCAGCGAAGGATATTAAGCCACCGGTAGAGGCACAAAGTCCTTTAAGGAAAGCTGACGGTACCTGGGCCCGTAGTGCAGAAGATTAGGCCACAAGGAAGTGTTCTTGGACCTACCCTATATTTAATCTACATCTCTGATTTACCTATATGTGAGAAAGAGACTATTGACACTACACTAAATTAATGATGATCTAGTTCAGTTTTAGTTCAGTTCTAGTTCAGTTCTAGTTCAGTTCTACTTCAGTTCTACTTCAGTTCTAGTTCTGTTCTGATTCAGTTCTAGTTCTGTTCTGATTCAGTTCTAGTTTAGTTCTAGTTCAGTTCTACTTCAGTTCTAGTTCTGTTCAGATTCAGTTCTAGTTTAGTTCTACTTCAGTTCTAATTCAGTTCTAGTTCAGTTCTACCTCAGTTCTACTTCACTTCTAGTTCTGTTCTGATTCAGTTCTAGTTCTGTTCTGATTCAGTTCTAGTTCTTTTCTGATTCAGTTCTACTTCAGTTCTAGTTCTGTTCAGATTCAGTTCTAGTTCAGTTCTAGGAAATATTGTCCCAGTTCACCATTTTTGTTTTCGTGAAAAACACGGAACTATAGAAGAAGTGAATCGTCTAACTGGAGAGATAAGGAAGTGTTTTGAGTTAAAAAAGTATTGTTCAGCTATTTTCTTAGATGTCGCTCAAAGTTTGGCACAAGGACCTTATCTATAAAATTAAATGTTTACTACTACCATGTACCCACAAATTGCTGGAGTTCTATCTATCTGACCGTATATTTAGGGTAAATTATAATGACTTTGTGACAGAAGAGTTTGAAATAAAAGCCGGTGTTCCACAGGGAAGTGTTCTTGGACCTACCCTATATTTAATCTACACCTTTGATTTACCTATATGTGATGAACTGACTTTTTCAACATTTGCTGATGACACTGCCATACTCAGTTCTCATGAAGACCCACAAATAGCATCTTGCCAACTAGATATTTATCTCCGACGTGTGGAGACATGGTTGAAAGACTGTCGTATTCGCGTAAATGAAGTGAGAAGAGGAAATTGTCCTTCAGTTACACTTAATGATAATAAACATACCCCAGTCAGACCATGTTATATATCTTGGTATTCACTTAGATAGGCGACTNNGCTTCTAGTCTTCACTGGTTAATTAACAGTCATTCAAAACTAAGCCTTGACAATAAAGTGATCCTGTATAAAACCGTTTTAAAGCCAATTTGTACATACGGAACAGCCAGTAATAAAAGCATTGATATTATACAATATTTAGTTTTTAAGATTTTAATACATATTGTGAGGTCTAAAATAAGACAAATAAAACGTAAAAAAAATTTCAAAAAATTAAATTAAAGGAAAAATTTATTATTGTTGAAAAGAGATGAAATTAAAAGGTTTTATTAAAATTTGTTTTTCGATTTAATTTTATTTTATTTATTTTTTTGTATTTCAAATACAAAGAAAAATAAAATTGTCATACAGGCAGACAGACGGACAGACGTCCATATTAAGAAATATGAAACGAGTTAAAAAATCAATCGAATACTTTAAGAAGAAGCGGGAGCTGTACTTTCTTACGTAATGTAAATGAATCAACTTTCTGAAAACTATTAACAATATAACGATTTTCATAAAATTTAGCCCTGCAAATGTATTTCACTTAAAAATAAAATTATGCTACATACAGACGGACGGACATATTAAGAATTATAAATAGAGCTTTAAAAATGGTTTTAGTTTTATAAGATGAGGTAGGAAAAGCTTTATTTTAAAATGCCAGGCTACTTGTGTGTATAAATTATTTTTTGTGATATCATAAATGAATTTTTAGTTATTTTTCAAATAATAACATTACCTGGATGGTGATCATTGGGGGGCCCTCCAATACCCCATTTGGTACGCTTGAGGCTTGTACTCCTCCAGAGCACTTAGAAATAATTCAGCTTTGACCTTGTGAAATTTTATTAAGATATCAACAAGGGTTCAGAAGTTACAAAATTATTTCTAATAAAAAGCATTTTGAAACCACTGTGTAGTGGAGATAATTAAAGAAATTGTTAAATTCTAAACCCTGTACCTTGTCTCATAATATCACAGGGTGACTACAATATGACTTTTCTTAAAGCTTAGGATCTTCTCTACACTTTTCTATACATTTAAATTCCATTGGACCAGTAAGTTTTAGTAGATACAGATTTATTACTAAAAAGATTTGTTTTTTTAATGCCTACGCATGAATATACATTTATGATCCCTGAATATGATCTTAAAATCTTATAAATCATTATTTTCATGTTCTTTTTTTGGTTAATTTCCATACACCTTTGGAAATACGTTAACTTAATATTTAATAATTAAGAAAATTTCTTTTAAATCATTAATAATTTTTTTTCTCATTCAAGAGGCATTTTATAATTGTTAATAAATTAAGATTTAGTTTGTTTGTTGTTGTTATTGCTATTGTGGCTAATATTGCTGTTATAATTGTTGTTTTTGTTGCATTTTTTTAATGCTAATAAATTCCAATAGTGTTGTTAAAAAAAAATTATATTAACAAGATTTATTCAAGGTAAAATACCAGAACAAAAATCCAACAAAACTCGTTGGTAATTTCAAGGTCGCGTAATAGATTTTTTTCATATAATTTTACAATTATTGTTGTTGTTTGTTGCTGCTGTATTTTAAATAGTTTAGAAAGTTCGGTTTTGGTCTAGAAATCAAAACAAAAACACACAACGACAACAACTACAAAAATTAATTCTATATATTTTTTTAAACATGGAGGTATAAAATAAATAAAAAAAAATAGAAACACATTTAATATATATAAAAAAATACATATATACATATATATGTATAAATAAATAAATACAACAAAAATTTTTTTAAATGGAAACAAAAATATTTAGATGGCTACATACATCTATTTTAATATATTTATCTATTTGTATTTATGTATTTATATCTTTTAAATATAAATATTTAACGTTGTATGTGTTTGTATGTATGTATTGCTGTCTAAATGTAAAAAGTTGTTTAATTTTTTTTATAAAAAAATTTCATTATTATTCTGTTAGTTTCTGGTTTATTTGTTAAAGTATTTATAATTATTTTTTTTTTGTTTGGTTTTTGTTTTTGTTAAAATTCAGCGTACTGCCGCCTTAAGATTTTCTTATTTGTTGCTAATTTAATTTGTTTTGTGTGTATTATTTTGTTGTTGTTGTTGTTTGAATTAAATAGAATATTTTGTTGTTGTAATGCATTAATTAAAAAATTAAGTTTAATTTGTTTTAGTTGTTTTAAATACCCTACACAGAAAGCAATTGTTTTCAAAAAAAAAAATCTATTAAATTATTAATTAAAATTTTAAAATGATTTTATAAATTTTTCATAGTTAAAGAATATTATTATNATTATTATTATTATTATTATTATTATTATTATTATNATTATTATTATTTCACAGAAAAAAATATGGTTTATTATTCAATTTATCAAAGATAAAACTTATTTCAATTACTTTTTTAATTATTAAATTCATCAAAATTTAAATTTTCTAATGTATTTCTAATGATTTCTAATATATTTCTAATCATTTTATTGACTTTCAATATTTTTAATTGTATTAATTAATAAATTAATCAAATATTAATAAAAATAAGTGATACCTTAAAAAATTTAATATAAATTTTTTCATAGGTTGAGTTTCAATTAATAAAATAATTGAATATGAATTTTTCGTAATTGAGATAAGAATTTAAAATGTATAATTTGAATTAATTTGTTGAAATACTTTGAATTTTTTTTAATTAGAAAAATATTTGCAAGGATTATAAAATTCTGCTTAATAATTTAATTAAAGTTTTTTTTTTTGAAAATTCGGTTACTTTTTTTTAAATTTAATATCCAACACAGAAAAAATTATTACCGTCTTTTTTACAATTAACTCAGGTAATTGTAAAAAAGACGGTAATTTGAGTTATGATATATTTAATAATTGATGCAATTAAAAAATTAATTAGAATAGCTTTTATCTTTGATGAATCCTTTAAATCACCTAATTTTTCTGGGTAAATTTTATATACCCAACTCGAAAAAAGTGATCGCTTCAGCTAAAAAACTTTAAACCCCTTATTTCCTAAATCCCTTCAGCTCACTTTGTAAAAATTTCCATACAAATTTTTGAAAAAAAAAAAAAAAACAAAAAATTTCCCAGTGAGGGGAAATATTTTACAAAATAAGGCCCTAAGTACTTTTTTATAAGAAAATTATTTTTTAATATTTATTCTGAATTTGATAGGGCTTGGTGGTATATCGTTTCAAAGAGAGCCTAAGATTTTATTTTACAAGCGTTTGCGACTGTGCGTTTGATATATTTTAATTAATATATTTTTTTATTTAACCATTTCCGACCACTACCCGATTCCGTTGAAATAACTTTACGAAATTGGGCCCTAGTTTATTTTTGTAATTGTGATAACAAATTAAGAAGATTTGAATGTCTAGATATTTTCAATTCCGAAATACAGGTCTATGGAAAATTTCAGAAATCGTACAATTTTTGGCTACGGAAAATTTTTCTGAACAACATTTTGAATTTTTTTGAGCTGAAATGGGTTAAATAGATTAATCAGAAATGGGTTAAATAGATTAATTGATATGATTCTTGAGGTAATGTTTTTAAGAATTTTGTAAAACATCTATTGATTATTTTTAAAAAAATATTACGGTGCAAATTAAGTCTCCTAAATTTAAAAAACCTAAAAAAGCGAGGCCAAAAATGAAGTTATAATTTTCTATTACCCAAATAACTCTAAACTAATAAAGAACATCTACTTTTGTAAATATGATTTTTGTAGAGATTTACAAGCACTAGCTAAATGGTTAAGCATTCTTATACTTAAGTCTTAAATGAAATATTGACGATTTTTTTAAAAATTACTTACACGATATGCCCCACCCTCTACCTCCTGAGCCGGTAAGAGACTAAACTTTTATAAATTAACTCCTCAGATATTATAGCTTTAATCGAAGACTATCTAAGTGCATATGTTTTCTTATATTTAAATCAAAAATGAAATTTTGGTGAATTTTTATTTTTAAATTATATATCCCACACGCAGCAAAAAAAAAAAAAAAAAAAAAAAA